>WOXC01007165.1:600000-800106 GCA_011680675.1 Gymnobelideus leadbeateri | reverse complement strand
CCCTTGCTGTTAAAATGAAACTTAGCTTGGAGGTATTTACTCTTTATGGGGACCAAACCTTGTCCTGGGATTTTTCTTTCTGATCTCAAATTGTCATGGCAGGACCTCTGTTATGCCCTGTCCTTGTTTATCTCCACCTGTACTTTGTTTGCCCTAAGGTGCTATTTTAACTCTTTTGTGGGGGAAGATCTTAAGAGTTTGGAATTTTCTGACCTACTCTACCATCTTCCCAGAATCCTCTCAACATGAATAATTTTAAAAGATCCTTTATTTTTAGAATTAGTTTACTTTGTACTTGCATTTGAAAACAAGGGTCTTCCAGGGACTTAAGTTCAATGAAAATTTTATTTAAAGTGAGAAAGCAATGTGTGTGTGTGTGTGTGTGTGTGTGTGTGTGTGTGTTTTAGGATATGTCCTTCTGGTTTTTTTTCTTCTACTTTCCCCCCATTTTGTTCTAGGAAAAGAACTTTATTTGCCATTAATCTTGGGTAAGTCATTTAATGTCTGTTGGTCTGTTTTTCTCATCCATAAAATAATCATGTTGGACTACATAATCTATAGGTTCCTTTCTTTAATTTTTATGAATGAATGAATGAATTAAACATTTATTAAGTATTGGCTATGTGTAAAGCTTTGTACTAAGTGCCAAGGATATATATAGAAAAGTAAGATAGCCTCTGTTCTCAAAGAGAACGTTGTGATGAGGGAGATAAGATATGGGGAAGCTGTTTTCTATTATTTTTTTTTTAAGCAATTGGGGCTAAGTAACTTGCTCAAGGTTGCATGGCTAGTCATTATTTATGTGTGGGTGCTCATTTTAGTGGGTTGATCTGGTCATCCCAGCTCAGTGGGCCTCACTGGCCACTAGCCACTTCTTTGGGCAGTTGGGGTTAAGTAACTTGCCCAGGGTGCAGCTGGTTTTTGTGTTTGTGTGGGTTAAGTGTCTGAGGCCGGATCCGAACTCAGGTCCTTCTGACTCCAGGGCCGGCGCTCTACTCACTGCGCCACCTAGCCGCCCCCCCCCTTTTTTTTTGTTTTCTATTATTTTTAAAAGGAATGTCAACAAAATGACAATGTTAAGGAATGTCAACAAAACATACTTAAGATTCTTAGGCATAAACTCCTAATAATGAATACTGATAGTATAGATGCTGTCAATGAACTTGATAGTAACATTAGCTACTGTTAAACTTGCACCAGATCATAGCTTAAGATTTGCTTTATAAGCCCACTTAGAGAAAATTACTGCTGCAAGTTTGCTTCTATGTTGTCAGCTTCCTTTCTCTCAATCTGTTTGACGATAGCTCAAAATTAATTGATTAGCATTTATAATCATGCTAAAACAAAGTGCTTAAAATCATATTTATGTTATAAAATATTTATTGAGAGACTCTGTGGCATAGTGAACCTCTAGAGTACTAGCCTTGGAATCAAGAAGACCTGGTGTTGCATCCTATTCTACCTTGTACAGATTAGGGGCAAATTGCTTAAACTTGAAATGCATGAAGTAACTGAGTAACACTTTAAGTCACAGAGGAGTTGCTGTTCTGCTTCTGGGGAAGAAGTTTTTGCTAAAATCATAGATCTGTACCACCCCTTTTCCCTCCCAATTTTGTGCTTGCTATTGGGGGTGGAGAGGATATAAAACTGGCAGCTTGTTACAATTGCAGTCTGTTCTATTGCTATTTGTAAGATGTTATATTAAAACTCTTAATGAAGTGTAATTTTAGCTGTCTTTTTTAATTCAACAGAATTTTTTTGTTATCTTGAACTTTATAAACACACAGTACTTAAAACTTTGAATATTTCCATATACAAAGAAAAATAAAAAAGGGAAATTGCATATAATTCTGTGAATCTTCACTTTCAAGCTTATTTTTAAAAGTATATAATACATTCAACACATTAGTTTAAAACTTGTTCAGCTTGTCTGTATCTCCCTCTGAATCTCCTTCTGTTCTTTTCTGTGTATTCTTTTAAATGCTTTATTGGAGCTTTTCTTTCTCCCTCTCTCTCCCTCCCTGCCTCCCTCTCCCTCTCTCTCTCTCTCTCTCTCTCTCTCTCTCTCTCTCTCTCTCTCTCTCTCTCTCTCTCTCTTTCTCTGATCACTATCTACCTCCCAGATTAAAATTAATGATGCAGCTCTCCTAACAATTGATTCATCCTTTTGTCATTTCTTATGGTACAACAATATTCTACTATTTGTTCAGCCATACCACAATCATTGGTCATCCCCTTAGTTTCTAGGTTTTTTTTGCTAAAAGAAAAAAGTGCTGTTATTGACATTTATACATACACGTATGTGGGTGTATGTGTGTATATACATGTGTGTGTTTGTATACATACATACATACATATATATACACACACATATACATACATACACATATTTGTCCTTTCCATTTTTCTTTTAACTCGTTCTACACGCACTAGTGGCATCACTGGGTGTAAAGTTCTAGGAGACGAAGACTGACACAGATCCAGACATAAGGAGAAATAAAAGCAAACTTTTGAAAATTATTTTTCATTATTTTAATTTCATAAATGTCAATATAAAAATGAATATTTCCATATACAAAGAATAGAAAAAAAAGATTTTTCATGAAACCATAAATTGATATAGTTTATTTTTAAAAAATTAAATAAATTCAACATATTAGTTTCAAAGTTGTTCCTATACGTGTCTCCCTTTAAACAGCTTACTGCTCTGTTCTGAGCATTTTAAAAAATGCTCCATGACACTATTTCCTTTGTTTTTTAAGCAAAAAAAAAATCTGCCCATTGGTTACATGTCTCATTCTACACTTTTAATCTGTCAGAGTTGTTTTTCTTTTACTATATTATATGTAGCCATCAAATTATTTCCCTTGTATTCCTTATTTCACTATTAATTCACAAAAATCTCCTTACGTTTCTTTGAATGTTTCTTCCATCTTTTGGCACTATAATATTCCATTTTACATTTATTCAGCCATTCTCTTGTTGATGGATACCTGTTAATTATAACCTTCTTTAATGTTTCCAATAAGTATATATTTTTCTTTTTTAACGGAAAACCCCCATTTTCGTTCTTTTTAGTAGATTTAGGATTATAGACTTTCTACTACAATCTGCTTACACACTATACTTTCTAAAATACTGTAATTGTTATGCATAATTGGTATTTTTTTTATAAAATAAAATTGAGTTGAGGATAGATCCTGGTCACCTGCCTTATTAAAATTTGTGAGTTAATATATTATACTTAGAAATTTATTTATTTAATAAATATAGAGGTTCTCTTTCACCCAAGGAATCTTGATGGTTTCTGTCAGTATCTTGAAGCACTCCAAATCTGATGTGCTATGTTTTAAAATGGGTAAAATGTAATACAAAAAAAGAAGTTGTGTATTCATATTATGGAACTAAATTGTGACCTATGGCTAGAGAGCAGAAGGGAAAAAAGAAGACTATTTTGTGTACCTATGACGCATTAGACCATGGGTTCTTAATCGGAATTCCACAATCTTGTTTTTAAAATCTTTTGAGAACTGTATTTCAATATAATTGTTTTCCTTTCAATCCCATATACTTTATTTTATGCATTTAAAAACATTAAGAAGAGGTCCTTGGGCTTTACCAGACTGCCAAAGGGAGCCTATGACAGAAAAAAAGAAAAGTTAAGAATCCCTATATTAGACTGAATGAACAGAATTAGTTGTTACTACTTTGCTGTAGAATTTCTCTTAGGAGCAGCTAGCTAGAGCAGTAGATGGAGTCAGGAAAATTCATTTCTGACTTCAAATCTGGCCTCATACACTAGCTATATGACCCTGGGCAAATCACTTAGCTCTGTTTGCCTCAGTTTTCTCCTCTGTAAAATGAGCTGGAGAAGGAAATGGCAATTCACTCTAGTATTTTGCTAAGAAAACCCCAAGTGGTGTCACAAAAGACTTAGAAATGACTGAAACAACTGTACAACAAAGAATTCCTCTTACCACCTCAAATAAATTTCTCTTTATGACTATATAACTTTTTGGCTAAATAGTTCCATGAACTTTTACAAACCCAGCAAACTAGTATATTAATGCTGTTTCTTTAGGGTTTATATAATCTATATGCTTTTTCTCTCTTTCCCTCTAGTATACATCTTCAGGTATTCCAGTGCCAGCCCACATACAAACAAGGTCTATGCTAAGACCATTGGAACTGTCCTTACCTGGTCAAACTGCCGTTTCTGAAAATGAGATTTTAAAGAAAGAGTTAGATGCCATGAGAGTCTTTTGTGATTCAGCTAAACAAGAGAAGCTTAAGTTCCAAAATGAACTAGCCCATAAAGTGGCAGAATGCAAAGCTTTGGCATTAGAATGTGAAAGAGTCAAAGAGGATTCTGATGACCAGATAAAGCAATTGGAAGATGCTTTAAAAGATGTGCAGAAGAGAATGTATGATTCAGAAGGTAAAGTAAAGCAAATGCAGACTCATTTTCTTGCTCTGAAGGAGCACTTGACGAATGAAGCAGCTTCAGGAAATAACAGATTAACAGAAGAACTAAGGGAGCAGTTGAAAGAAATGAAAGCAAAATATGAGGGAGCTTCTGCTGAAGTAGGAAGGCTAAAGAACCAAGTCAAACAAAATGAAATGTTAGTAGAGGAATTCAAAAAGGATGAAGGGAGACTACTAGAAGAAAATAAGCGATTACAGAAAGAATTTAGCATGTCTGAAATAGAGCGAGAGAAGAGAGGAAGAAAAGCTTTGGAGATGGAAGGCCAGATAAAAGAGTTAGCAACAAAGTTGGCCCTCTCCATCCCTACAGAAAAATTTGAAAACATGAAGAGCTTGTTATCAAATGAAGTGAATGAGAAAGCAAAAAAGTTTGTAGAGATGGAAAAAGAATATGAAAAATCACAGGCTGAACTTAGACAGTTAAAGAGAGAACTTGAGAAGTATAAAGCTAAGCTTTCTCAACATGTTAGGCCAGAAGAGCATGAACAACTTAAGGACAAATTTGAACAAAAGTCAGGTGAATTTGGGAAGAAGATCACTGAGTTAACTTTGAGGAATCAGACATTACAGAAAGACCTTGAGAAGGTTGGTTCAGATAATAAGCTACTGAACCAACAGCTGCAGAACTTAGCGATTGAGATAAAAACTCATTATATTCCTTTAAAATTGAATGAAGAAATGAAAAAATCACATGCTTTGATAGTTGATGATTTGAACAAAAAAATAATGGATATGACACAAAAGTATAAAGAAAGAGAAATGGAAACTGAGAAGCTGATGGTGGAAAAAAACAATTTATGTAAGAATGTCAGTCATCTTGAAGCTACATATATCCCTCTAGAAAACCATGAAAAAGAGATAATGGCTCTAAAATCCAATATCATTGAACTCAAAAATGAAGTTTCAGAACTTAATAAAAAATATGGTGATGGAAAAGAAAAGTTGAATGTAATAACGTCTGAGAATGCAAAACTGAAAAAGTCTATAAAGGAACAGTATGTGCCTGTTACAACCCATGAAGAAATTAAAGCCGCGTTAAGTAGTACGTTGGATAAAACTAATAGAGAATTGACAGATGTGAAAAGAAAACTTGGAGGTATAAAACAAGAATTTATACAAATAAAAGATGAGAATGGAGCATTAAAAAAAAAGTTAGAGGATTTTAAGAACCAAATGAAAACTGAGTTTATCAGCCTAAAAGAGCATGAAGAGAAAGTGAATGCTATTAACAAAAACCTAAAAGAAACACAGGAAAATAACGTTGAAGTACTTGCTAAGTATAATAAGGGTCAAGAAGAGATTTTAGCATTGCTTGATGAGATTGAAGCCCAGAAGAAGGAGCTTGACACAATACAAGAATGCATTAAGCTAAAGTATGCGCCAATTGTTAGTTTTGAAGAGCGAGAGAAAACCTTTAAAGCCACTGTGAAGGAACTCAAAGATCAGTTGCTAGCACAGACACAAAGATGCAGTGTAGGGGAAGAGGAGGCTCAGAAATGTCAGCAGGAGAATGAAAAGTTAAAGAGTGAAATCCTCATGATCCAGAAAGATTTGAAAAATAAGGATATTCTCATTGAGAATTCCCACGAATTGGAAAAAACATTAAACCAAAAAACAGAAGAGCTTAACAAACAGCTAAAGGATTTGTCTGAGAAGTACAGAGAGGTAAAAAGTGAGAAAGAGAAACTCCTGGAAGAAAATGCCAAACAGACCTCCGAGGTACTTGCAGTAAAATCGATTTTGCAGAAACAACATGTTCCCTTGGGCCAGGTTGAAGAGCTGAAAAACACTCTTAATGGTACAATTGAGGCTCTGAAAGAAGAGCTCAAGGACAAGCAGAGGCACCATGAAGAAGCTCAGAGGGCAGCAGCTGAATGGCAACAGATGTTAGAGAATCAGAAACACTCTTCTGTGTCCCTGGTGGAACACATGAAGATAAAGGAAGCTTTGGAGAAAGAAATTGGGTGTATGAAAACTAGATTGAGGGAAAAGGAAGAAGAAAGTCAAGCCAAAACAGAAAAAATGTCTAAATTCCAGGATGAGATTCAGAATTTGAAGCAAGCATTTAAGAAATTAGAATCTAGAGAGGTTATTGATTTATCAGAATATAACACAATGAAGAGTGCCTTAGAAGCACAAATTACCAATATAACAGAAAATATGACCGCCTTGAATAAAAAGTATGAGGAAGTGTGTGAAGAGGCTGCACATGCCAAGAAGGCAGAGTTATCTGCAAAGGATGAAAAGGAATCGATACAGTTAAGGAGCTTAAGCATTGAACAAGAAATTAAGGAACAGAAAGAGAGATGTGACAAATCCTTAACAACAATTACTGATTTACAAAGAAGAATGCAAGAGTCTGCCAAACAAATAGAAGCAAAAGACAATAAGGTAGGTAGTAAATCTGCATGATTAGAAGCTGGAAAATGAAACCCAGTATTATATCATGATAAATTCAGCTTTATTATGGCTCCTCCTTGTACATAAAATGCTAATTGTCTACTGTTAAAAATGTTTTGGGCAGTCAAAAAAGAAGTGCAGTAAGTATACTTTTTATAGCAGCCAGGTTCTAAGCTTGGTTTTGTGGAAGATGCAAAATCATATAAAAGGCTTTGCTTTCAAGTTTTTACAGTCTCATTTAGGAAATTTTACAGATAGATCTACACACAAGTTGGAGCTAAGAAGATCGTATTTAAGTGACAAATGAAAGACACTTAGTACTCTTGTAGTTCAGAAAAGAGAAGGCTGTTAGGGGCTGAGATAACAGCTAGAATTAGCACAAGTTAACTGGGACTGCGCTTTAGATACTGGAATCCAAGGGATTGTAATTCCGCTGTCACCTCCCAAGATCAGTTCCCCTAATGACTCATTCCCTTGTGCAGCACTGGCTGCCAACCACTCGGAGTCCTTTGGATGTTACATCTCTTTTCCAGAGTGCTTTCTCACTTCAGCAGAGCATACTGCATCACCCCTTTTATTAAGCAATTCATATCGCACCTTCCCCTAGTCAGTAATTTTTTTGCCTTATGTCGCACTGAGCCCTCAGAATCTTCTTCTGTTGTGGTATAGTAAAAGATCATTGGATTTACAGTCAAAGCACCTGAGTTTGAATCCTGGCTCTACCAGCTAACTACCTGTGTAACTCTGGGCCAATAACTCTTTCTCATCTGTAAAATGAAGATGTTGAACTTAGTGACCTTCTAAGGTCCTTTCTAGTTCAAAATCTTTGATCTTATAAGTTTCCTTTGTCTTGAATTGCTTACATTTCTTGTTGCTCACTCAGACTTGATTTTTCTCTTAAAGATACCAGTCAGTCAATAAACATAGAACCTACTACATACCATGACTTTTGTTAAGCACTGGGGATACAAAGAAAGGAATAAACAATTCAAGACCTCAGAGAGTTCAGAATTTAATGGGAAAATACAGCATGTAAGAAGAAGCTGAAAAGGGGGTTGGGAGAAAGTTACTCTGTGCAGGGGCATCATGGAAGTCCTACAGCCAGGGTAGAAAATGATATGAGAAAGTGATAGTTTTAGACTTGATGTCATATTACATAAATAAAAATTTCTAAAGATCATAAAATAATTGAGTTGGGGAATGATGAGGTAAATTCCTGAAGTGCCTTCCTCAAACTGAGCATCTGGGTGAAGCTCTTCAAAGGTCCCTTCCCCCCCCACACACCTTTTCTCATACTAAAGGGAGGGAGAGGCCCCAGGGGAATGGGGTGCTGAGGAACTATCTTTCATCTTACAGAATGGTGAGTTTCTGGATACCATAAAGTTCAGGAAAGTAACTTGGGGTGGGAAATGATAAGGTAAATTCCCTGGTTTCCCTCCTTAAATGGTGGAAGATGCCATATCTCTTGAGACTCTCTAATATTGGCTGTTCTTTCACATTCTATGAAATACAGAGCCAGGAGGAGGATCATAGATATAGTTGGAAGGGACTTTACAGGTCATTAGATCTAGTCTCATTTTACAGATGAGAAAATGAAAGCTCAGAGAGGTTAATTGACTTATCCATAGTCATACAATTAGTGAATATCAAAGGTGGCATTTAAACCCAGGTCTTCTTGGCTTCAAATATATCACTATCTAATATGCTATGGTAGTCCTAAGGAACTGGTATATTCCTTGTTCTCCACTGCCACTTTCAGACCTTTCTACCACCATTAGTCAGCAATCACCTCCTTAAAAGTTTATTAAAGCCTGTCCAGATCCTCATTGCTATTATCTGCATACCTGCAAGTTTATTTCCATTCTCCTCAATAAACAGTACCTAGAGGACACTCTTATTCTTTACCTCAGTCCCTGCTCCCTTCATATATCCTTGTTTGCTTTTTTCTCAAGTGCTCTTCAACTCCCATGATTTCTGACTCCAATTTACCTCAAGTAAAAATTGAAGAGTAGTAATCATATGTTTAATTTCTACCTCCACTCCCCACTCCCAGCCTATTGTATAAATGTGTCCCAAGTGCTAGAATTCTAAATTGTTCTGGGTGAAGTTGAAAGAAAGCTTCATAGAGCTGTGAGATCTGTAATGTTTTCGAATGAGTATTTAGTTAATGAGTGGTAATAGAAACTGTTTTCTTCCTCTTAACTTTTTCTCTAAGATAACAGAACTACTTAATGATGTAGAACGACTAAAACAGGCCCTTAATGACCTCTCACAACTTACCTACACAAGTGGGAATTCTACAAAGAAAGAGAACCAACAGGTAGAAACACTCCAGCACCAGGTGAAATCTCTGCAACAGCAACTGGCTGTAAGTACCTAATAAGACATGAAATTTAGTCATGGTGCATATTGATATAGCTAGTCTTCTTCAGGCTTTTGCAGCATATTTAGAAGTCAAAAGGGCTGAGACCTTGTTCAGATACTATAATTTAATATCTTTGGTGAAAATAATATTTAGATTTCAAATTGGATTTTAAAGTTTCCTTCTTTAAAATATAGATCCCTTTTAAGGCATCTTAAAGTTAAGAGAATTCTTAGAATTATCTGCTCTCTACTAAGAAGACAGTTCCTATAGCTTTATATACGCCTGAAAATGGTGTATTTACCCCCACTATATTCATTGTACTATTTTTGGTTCTATGGGGGATACAAAGAGTTATGCTGCATGGTTCTCAGGGCATTTATAATCTAGATAGGGAAACAAGACAAAATCCTGTGGAAAATAAAATAATTCCATGAGATATATTATATATCATTATATAACTAAATGAATAAATGCTGTGAGTTTTGAGGAAAGAAATATTACTGTAGATTGGAAGAAAGCAGAACTGATAGAACAATATATATGATTACAATAACTCAAAGGAAAATCATACTGGGTAGTTGAACTCACATTAATTGCAATAAATAGCTTGGTTCTAGGGAAGATGAATTGTACCATGCCTCTCCTTTTTATGGGAGATATGAGGAGTTATTAGTATAGCATGGCTAACCAACAAACATTTATTACTAAGTGCTTATTATGTTCCAGGATATGTGTTAAGAGCTGGGGATACAAATATAAGTAAAAACACAATCCCTGCCTACAAGTAGCTTACTTTCTAATAGGGAAAGATAATATACAAAAAGAATCTGAAAAGTTGGGGGCGGGGAGGTTGGAAGGAAGAGGTATATGTACCAGGCATAGTATTGAAGTACAGAAAGTCAGAAGTACAGCCAGGCAGGGATCAGGGGCACTTCTTGGGTAAAGCCCAGAGTGCAGACTAGGAGAGCAACCTTACCACACCTTACCCCAGATAACACCACCTTGGAAGCATCAAAACCTTCCAGCCTCCCAGAACTAGCTCTGAAAACAGCAGTGTGGAAAAGCTTAAAGCTTGAGGCAGTGCCCCTCTGCCCCACATGCTAGGAATAAAGCCCAACATTAACATAAAGTTCCAAAGCAAGAAATAGAATGGAAAAATGAGCAAACAAACAAAAAAAAAGAACTTAACCTCAAAAGGCCACTATGGTAACAGAGAAGATCAAGACACTAATTCAGAAAAAGATAATGAAGTCAAAACAGCTGTAAGAAGAGCCTGAAAGAAAGAAGAAAAAGAATTAGGCACAGTCCCAACAAGAATTCCTGAAAGAGCTTACAAATTATTTTCAAAATCAAGAGTGGTAGAGGAGGAATTAGCTAAAGAAATTAAAGCAAAGGAAGAAAATTATGAAAAAACAATTTACAGCTTGATAAAAGAGGAACAAAAAATGCTGAAGAAAATAACACGTTAAAAAACAGAATTGGCCCAATGGAAAAAGAGGGGGACAAAAATTCACTGATGGAAAAGAATGCCTTAAGAAAAACACAGGGAGCGGCTGGGTGATGCAGCAAATAGAATACTGGCCCTGGAATCAGGAGGATCTGAGTTCAAATCCAGCCCTAGACACTTGACACTTAACTAGCTGTGTCACCTTAGGCAAGTCACTTAACCCCAATTGCCTTGCCTTCCCCCCACCAAAACAAACAAAACCCCCCAGAATTGACCAAATGGAAAAAAGGGTTGCAAAATTTCACTGAAGAAAATAATTCTTTAAAAATTAGAATTGGGCAACTGGAAGCTAATGACTCCATAAGACATTAAAAAACAGTAAAACAGGGGGCTGGGCGGAGCCAAGATGGCAGAGTAGAAACAGCATTTCTACGTAGCTCCGACTCCCACCACTTCCAATTTATATGAAAGGGGACTCTGAACAAACTTTGGAGCTCCAGAACCCACAAAATGACACAGAGAAGCTAACCTCCCAGTGAGGACAGCCTGGAAGCCCTGCAGGGAGCGGCTAGCACAGCCCTCTGGGAGCCAAGCCCAGGCCCGGTTGAATCACGGGAGTCAGAGGTTTTAGCCCCAGGGCAGCCTGACCAGCATCTGGCTGGAGGGACTCCAGAATACCAGCAGCTGTGGCATTTCCAGAATTACCAACAAATAGATGCCAAGGACAAAGTGAGAGGTGAGTGCAGTATGGACTTTTGGACCAGTACTTAGGAGTGCGTCAGCCTCTTCCCCTGGGGGCAAGAAGCCTTTGAGGAGCCTCAGTGCAGCCCACCATGTTGCAGCTTCAGCTCCTGGCCTGCAGACTGTAGGGGGATCTGGCAGCCAGTCTGGGGGGTAAGCTCTCTTGCTTTAACCTTCTTGGATCTGGATTGCAATCTGGGGTGGAGTTCTTGGGGTGTGTGACCAGCTTTCCAGAGTATATGGAGGCTTCAGAGAGGGCACCCAACTAATAGCTCCAGCAGCTGAGAAAACCCCAGCATTTGGAACAGAAGCTCCCCTGTCTGGTGGCAAAGTCCTACTGTTGCAACAAACCCAAAAGTCAAGTAATTGAGTGGCAACATGACTAGGCAAAGGAAACAAAAAACAGAAAAATTCAACATTAGACTCCTATTTCGGGGGCAAAGAAGATTGAAGCATGGAACAGGAGGAGGACTGGGAGGTCGGAACCCCTGTACCAAAAGCCCCAAATGGAAATACTGGCTGGTTACAGGCCATAGAGGACCTGAAGAAGCAGATAAGAGAAGTGGAGGAAAAATTGGGAAGAGAAACGAGAAAGATGCAAGAAAAGTATGAAATGACAGTCAATAGCCTGACTGAGGAAAATAACACCTTAAAAAAGACTAACACAAATGGCAAAAGAGGCTCAAAAAGGCAATGAGGAGAAGAATGCCTTAAAAAGCTGAATTTGCCAGATGGAAAAAGAATCTCAAAAGGAGGAGGGGAATAATTAAAGGGAAGGCAAATAAAAGAAGGCAGTGGTCAGAAGGAAAACAAACTTTAGAGGATAGACAAGAAAAACAAAAGGATAAGCAGAAGTAAGCAGGATAAAGGGAAATGTACAATTTACAATCATATCTGATGAACTCACCATAAAAAACAGAAGTACATAGCCAAATGGATTAGAGACCAGAATCTAACAATATATTGTTTACAAGAAACATATTTGAAATAGAGAGACACACGGGAGTAGAATATATTATGCTTTAGCACAAGTTAAAAAGGCAGGGGTGGTGATCACGATCTCAGACAAAGGAAAAGCAAGGACAGACCTAGTTAAAAGGAATAAGCAGAGAAATTGTATGTTGCTAAAAAGAACTAAGGTTTTGAACAAACAAAACCATGTAACCAACATTAGAAGAAAAGGAGGAAACTGGAGGAAATTTTACAGCAAGTTTCTCTGAAGAGCTTGATTTCTTAAATATATAAAAACTGGGTTAAATTTATAAGAATATGAGTCATTTCCCCAATTTATAAATTGTGAAAGGATATGAACAGGCAGTCTTCAGAAAAAGAAATCAAAGTTAGATAACTAAGACAATTCCAAGACAATTCCAAAATAGTCACATGAAAAAGTGCTATAAATCACTATTAATTAGAGAAATGCAAATTAAAACAACTCTGAGATAACTACCTTACACCTATCAGATTAGCTAACATGACAGAAAAGGAAAATGACAAATGCTGGAGGGTATATGAAAGAATTGGGTCACTAATGCACAAGGATTGTGAATTGATCTAATCATTTAAGAGAACAATTTGGAACTATGCCCACAGGGCTATAAAACTGTGTATATACTCTTTGCCCCAACAATACCACTACCAGTTCTATAGCCTAAAGTGATCAAAGAAAAGGGAAAAGGACCTCTCTGTACAAAAATGTGTATACCATTTCTTTTTGCTGTGGCAAAGAATTAGAAATCAAGAGGATGCCCATGAATTGAGGAATGGTCAAACAAGTTGTGGCATATGATTGTGATAGAATACTACTGTGCTATAAGAAATGACAAGCAGGATGGTTTCAGACAAACCTGGGAAGACTTATGTAACCTCATGCAAAGTGAATTGAGCAGAACCAGGAGAGCATTATACATAATAACAGCAAAATTTTAAGGATGATCAACTGTGAAAGACTGAGCTACTCTGATAAAGAAAGTGTTCTGAAGCAATTTCAGAGGTGCTGTGATGAAAAATGTTATCTATGTCCAGAGAGAGAACTGATGGGCTCTGAATATACATAGAAGCATACTTTTAAAAACTCTCTTAATTTTTATTTGTGTTTTCTTTTGAAACGACTAATATGGAAATGTTTTACATGACCTTATATATAAACAATATCAAATTATTCACCTTAAGGAGAGGGGAAAGGTGAGAGAGAAGGAGAGAATTTGGAACTCAAAATTTTAAAAAATGATTGTTAAATTTTTTTACATGTAATTGGTGAAAATATTTAATGAAGTAAAATAAATTTTTAAAAAATGCTTGTTGAATTGAATTACAGTATTTTAGCTGTGAGGTTATAAAGGCTGACTGAGTTGGTTACCAATAGTAATGAAGCATAGTGTAGGGATTTGATATATGTAAATTTGTTGAATTGTATCAAATCCTTCCTTGGGCTGAGGACATTGTTTTTGCTTACATAATTGTCACTAAATCTTAAATTCAAGCAGAATAATTCAAGTTAAGGTAATCAGAGGAAAAGTGTATGAGAGAAGAAATTCTCTTTTTAAATTACTTTTGATGTACATACTTTAAAAATACAAACTCAGTTCTTTTACTCATTGCTTTTTAGAAAAAGTCCTAGCATTATTGAAATTATACTGGAATTATAACATAATCCACTAATTGAGGGGATGCCCTTCAATTGGGAAATGGCAGAACAAGTTGTGGTATATGAATGTAATGGAATACTATTGTGCTATAGGAAATGATGAGCAGGCAGATTTCAGAAAAACCTAGATAGACTTACATGAACTGATGCTGAGTGAAGTGAGCAGATCCAGAACATTGTATGCAGGAACAGCAACATTGTGCAATGGTCAACTATGATTGACTTAGTTCTTATCAGCAATACAGTGATCCAAGACAATTCCAAAAAACTCATGAAGGAAAAATGCTATCCACACCCAGAGAAAGAACTGATAAAGTCTGAATGCTGATCAAATCATATTATTTTCACTCTCCCTATTTTTTTCAGTTATTTTTCCCTTTGTTCTGTTTCTTCTTTCACAACATGACTAATATGGAAATATGTTTTATATGATAGCACATATATAACCTGTATCAAATTGCTTAATGCCTTAGGGAGAAGGGAGGGAGAATTTTTGAACCTCAAAATTTTATAAAAAATGAATGTTGAAAATTATCTTTACATGTAATTGGAAAAAATAAGATACCATTAAAAAATAATCCACTGTATTGGCAATTTTGCTTTCTGAGAAAAACCTCATATAACGCAGCACAAAATACTCTCAAATCAAAATTTAAAGACCAGTTTATTTGGAATTGGGGAGATATGGGACACTGAAGGCCTTTTGAGAGAGAATGCTGCTTCAGAGGGGACTAAGAGAGATGTTGCTACTTTTCAGTGTGTCCATGACTATGGAATAGGGGATGAGAGAGGTGAACTGTAGCATCTAGTAGCTTCATATTTTAACTGGAAGGGATATAAATGCTGTGAGTAGTACCTGCATGTAGGGTATCTCAAAAGTTGTAGTGTAGCTACTACTTTAGCTACTTAATGTTTAAAACTCCACTGTGACTTTTGGGAGTCTGCATTTTGATGAACTGGGGCAAAGTCCAGGTCATTCCACCCTTGCTAGAGCTCTGCCTATTATATAATTCTATATTAAGTGGGTCCAGGTTGGTTGATTATGATGAATGCATGAGAACCTCATGGAGCCAAAGGGGAATATGAGAGTAAGGATCGAGGGTCTGTTGGAAATTCAAATTTTACTCAATTGAAATAAATTACTTTCTAGCCTCTTTCCCGTTTCTTTTTATAGGATGCTGACAGACAGCACCAAGAAGTGATTGCAATATATCGGACGCATCTGCTTAGTGCTGCACAGGTAAATGGACCCTTCTACCCCACCCCTTTTGTTAAATAAACTTGCATAAAAGTAATTGATGTTTAGAGTAACTGCACCCCATATGTTTATTTAAAAATAATTGTGTTTCTTTTAGCCATGCTTGCGTATGTTCAGGAGGAAATTTTAAAAACTATATGGCAACACAGCATATTAAATTTAGTGTTGTCTCCATCTGCTCATCGCTCAGTTTATAGACAGTTTGGCAACATACAGTGGTGACACACATTAATGGTGTTGCTATCTGGAGATAGTGCATTGCCATCAACATATCTCCTTATGCTGAAAAAAAGGGAGTCAAAAGACCTTAGTGTTTTTCTTGGGAATTTGGAAATGTTCTATATATTTTAGCAGAGTGCTTTGATCATTTAAAAAGTAGCATGTGCAAAGAACTACATTGGATATTAAATAAGAAAATAATTTGACTTTGGAAAATATTTTTCCTATGTACTGAAGGAAAGTGAAGCTGATATATTTAGATAGAAGAATTCTCTCTTTGCATAAATTAATATTTAAATGAGAAAAACATTTTGTCATAACATACTAAGGAAAGTGGTTGTATGTGGATACTATATGTCATTCACTACAGAAACTCTTTAACCAATGTAATAATTTATCTGCCATATCCTCCACCTTTGCTTCCAGTAGTTTTTAAGGAATACTTATTAAAAAGACAAAACTGTTGCATGTTAGATGAAAAGAAATAGGAATTGTTTTCATAAATGGACAGTACCAATCATGGAGGCATGGATAGCAGAGGTGGAAGGAAACATTGGATGAAAAGTAATGATGGAGATAATCAAGAAAAGACACTGGGTTGGGTGAGTAGTAGAAACATGAATAAGCAGAACAGATGATAAGGAGCCCTTAAAGAACCTGAAGAATGAAATGTTATAGGAGAGAGATATTTTTGGTAATACTGTTTTGAAATAACAAAAAAGTGACAGTTGAACACGTTGGAGTATTTGATACAGGAGCTTGATAAACAAGTGAGCTAGAGTTTGAAATGGGATTGCAGAGGAAGAGGTGGGAATTGAGTGGAAAGACATGTATTTTAGAGGGGAGAGTGAGTGATTTGGGTTGGGTATTGTCTAGAGGAGACACAACAGCTTCTTCCCTGGTAGATATCCCAAACTAACAGCCCAGATTTCATGGTTATTTCTTTTGAAGCAATAATAATGAATAACTTAGATATTATATTTCTGTTTTTAACTTTTTTTTCTTCTGCTGACTACTAATGCAACACAAAACAAAAGCAATTGGCATCTGAAAAATCTTGCCTTCTGGCATATAAAGTTAACTAAGAAATTCAGTTTAGTCAACTATAGCTAATGTTTGAAATTTAAACATCCTGCTGTTACAGAAACAGATTTTGGAAGAGAAACCTTTTATATTAATAGGAAGTGTTGTGCTGTAATCTATTTAAGTTTTGAAGCCGAAAATGGGATGGAGGCCATATTGGCTTTTTGCATTTAATCACACCACTCTTTTTAAATTTAAAGTTCCTCTCTCTAATTTCCCCCCCAATTTATAACTTCATGCTGCCCCTGACACCTTACTCTGCTTACTAAAAATGATAATAATGATAATTTCCTTTCTTTAGAGGAAAAAAATACACTCTGAAAGAGTATTGTTAGTCTGCATTCTCATGTTAGTATTGCTCCCTTACTTTCAGTGATTAGTAATAGTACCTTACTGTTATTGCTACTTTATTGTGAATATGGTCATACTAGAGCTGTACATGTTTACTCTTCATATGCCAAGGATTTGGCTTTTGATCAGTCACACAATGTATTAAACTCTTCTAAAGTCCTTTTTAGTTTTAGCATTTTGTGGAAATAAAGGTGAATTAAATTCTTTCTCCTCTAATTTTAAGGGTCACATGGATGAAGATGTTCAAGCTGCCTTACTCCAGATCATCCGAATGAGACAGGGGCTTGTTTGCTAGAATACTTAGTCCTGATTTAGTGAACAACTGCTTTACCTGACTGGAACTTGTGACCGTGTTTGTATTAACCTCCAGAGCCTTCCTTCCCTTCTTTCTATAGATTTTACTGTGTTAACATAACTAAAATTAAATGTACATTTTTTTCAAGTAGGAAAAAATGAAATGAGAAAGATGAGTCTGTGGCTGTTACAGTACGATCAATTTATGTTATATTCCAAATGTACTTATTGTGTTTTGAGGAAATTTAGAATATTTAAAGTTCTTACAAATCTTGCAGTCAAAATGATGACACAGTTGATTGCTGCTACTGATGTCATAGTGACTACTTTAAAAAAAAAGTTTTTGCTACCCACTACAAAACATGAATTCAGTTATAAACGAGTCCATATAAAATGATTTGGTTTTTTTGTTTGTTTTTGGCTAAGGTTGTTTAAAGAGTTCTTTTAGAGGATTCAAAGCTGGTAGCTACTTTTAAGTGAGTCAAAACACCTCCTTTTGGTCTTTAGTGGAGGAGTGACAAATAAGATGTGATGTGGTATCCAGAAATGTATTGTAACTTGGCTGGCCAAGTTGCATTTCTATTTAAGTAACTTAAATTTAAGTGCCTTTTCTTTTTCTAGAGGTACAGATTTTCTCCTCATACACTAATAAATTTTATGCTTTTTTACAGAGATATTTTTTCATTAATGCTTTGTAACTGATTACATTTAGATTAAGAATAGCTGGACTAGATTTTATCAGGAGTTTTTAAATGATCTGTTAATTTCCAGTACAGTATCTTAATTTTTACTTAAAATAGTGATTTTTCATGCTCTGGTGATTAAGTAACTCTTTGATAAATTATATCCTAGATTGCTTAAAGTGTCAGATCTTTAGCAACAACTTTGAAACTTTGCCACTATAATAACCAAAATAGATATTAAGAGTGTCTTGCAACTGTTTCAAGTTTATTTATAGGAAAGTTGCACCCAGAGGCAATTCTATTTTGAGGTTTACGTTTCTTGAAAATTGAGCATTGGCTTATTAATTAAAACTTGTCTTTGTGGTTTTAATTGAAAATACAATTGTTAAAGGAGAAAATTGCAAGAATTCTATATATTAAAAAAATCCAATATGCTTATAGTAAACAGTCTAGTGAAACCAACTATTTAATACATATCAGTATAAAAAGTTTAACTGTCTTAAGTTTATTATTTTATTCATATTGTTTACTATTCAAATTGGAGGGTGGGGTGGAAAAACCTCCCTGTTTATACCAAACAAGGCCAGAAGAATAATCATTTCAGCCAAGTTTTCTTGCATTAAAGAGGATGTGACTTACCTTAAAAAATTAGTGCTTCCTGAGGCAGAGTATGGGTCTATCTGATGAAGCTCAGGGCAAACTCCCATCAAAATAGAAACTGCTGTCTAGAGAAAACTGACTTCATTTGCTAAATGGAGAGATATATGGCAGTAATAGGAATTTCTAAAATGTATTTTTCAAAAAATCATTAATGCAGAATGTTAAATTTTGCATAAGGAATATTTAAGTCTTTAGCATGATTAAATGCTCTTCTGTTCTAATATCTAAGTGGAATCTCTTAGAATTTAAATTGTAATGGTGCACATGTTAAATTAAAGTTTTAATTTACCTTTTATAATTTTGTTGAAACTCTTACTAGAAAGAATTTGCTAAACTGAAACTGACAATTCAAAATTGTATTTTCCTAATTTTGGGGAAACTTTGTATATTTTATTTCTCCTATATCCATCAATAAAATGCTGCTCTCAATGAATGACTTTAATGTCTTTGTAACAGATAGATGAATGAAAATAACTTCCTCATAGCTTCTTGGTAATTAGAGCAGAGTGGAGAAACTACTTCAAGGTCTAGTTTTAGCCACCTAAAATGAAAACACATGTACTTCCTGTATTTGGATCAACTGTATTTTTTCCTTGATTTTTTTGTTTGTGTTTAAAACTCCATTTACAAGATTGAAACACAAAAACCTTTTTTTTTTTTTTTGGTAAAATAAATTGATAGCATGTAATGTATAGTTTTGGTTTTTCCTAGTTTATGTTTTAAATGGTGTGAGCATAGGGCTAAAAGTACAATACATCATTGACCAAGGTTTTGTGTGTGTTCTCTAAAACCTGCAAAATTTCCTATTTATTATAGGACATTGATGAAAAGTTTCCTTAGTGTCTTTCTCCCTCTGTCTTTCCCTTTTCCTACCTGATAGAAAAAAAAAATTTGATTTTCTTTGTTAGCAAGCCTGTGTTATAAAAAGAAGGGTTTGATACAATAAAGAGACTAAGCACCTACATCATAAAGTATATTAATACTTTTTAGTACTATGCCAAATGTGTATGTTAATTCTACCAGTGCTATTCTAAATCTCAAAATAAAATTGTCTTGATTTTAAGGGTGGATTTTTAAAAATGATTAAAATGGGCTATTCTTAGCACAGGACCTGGCAGCTTCTACACTGAGGGATCGAAGGGCATGGAATATGATATTCTGCAGGGCAAATGACCTGGGATTAAAACCAAGAATCACATACCCAGCAAAACTGAGTATTTTGTTTCAGGGGAAAATATGGTCATTCAGTGGAATAGAGGACTTTCAAGCATTCTTGGGGAAAAAACCAGAGTTGAATAGAAAATTTGACATTCAGACACAAGAAGCATGAGGTTCTTGAGAAGGTAATCAGGGAAAAGAAATCAAAAGGAACTTATCAAAGTTGAACTATTTACATTCCTACATGGAAAAACAATAACTGTGTCTGATGAAACCTTTCTCGTTATGAAAATAATTGAAGAAGGGTATATGGGCATATGAATTCATATGTGAAGGTGTGTATATATGTTTACAGGTATACATGGATAGAGGGCACAGGTTGAATTTGGTGGGAAGGGATGATACTTAAGGGGTGAAGTTAAGAGGTGAGAGAGGAATGTGGCAAGAGGAGATGGGGAGAGACAGGGTGAGGTTCACTATCTCATGTAGAAGAGGCAAGGTGAAGTGGTTGCAGGGGAGGGGAAGAATAGGAAGGCAAAAAGGCAAAACCCTATTCTCATTGAATTTGTCTCAGGGAGAGAATGACATACATACTAAATGGGATATCTCACCCTGCAGGAGAGTAGGGGGAAGGGGGACGGTGGAGGGGAGGGGAAGTTGGAAGAGGGACAGGATCAAAGTAGGGAATGGACCAGGTGGGGGGTGGGGTGGGTGGGAGGGAAATATAAGCAGTCTTTTACAATATATCTACTATGGTAATGTTTTTCATAGCTATACATGTACAACACATACTGAATTGCTTGTCTTCCCAGAGGGAGTGAGTGACAAGGGAGGAAGGGAATGGATCTGAAATTCCATGTTTTAAAATTAAATGTTTCAAATATATATAAATACTATTATTAATACTATTTTGCATGTAATTGGGAGATAAGATGTGCAGACATTGGGGCACAGAGATTCACCTTAATCTAATGGTAAAGTCGAAGGGGGTATGGGAGAAGATATGGGAGAGAGCAGATTGGATGAGGGGATACCTTGTGAGACTGCTATTCTGGGGTGGTGGGTAGGAGAAAAATGGGGGAAAAATTGTAACTCAAAATCTGGCGGAAATGAATGATGTAAAACAGAAGTTAATAAAGCATTTGTTTAATTGAAAAAAAATTTAAAAAATAAAATGGGCTATTCTCACTGTATCCTAACAAAGTTTTAAATTGTTTAGTTTCCTGTTGTTCCAAATGTATTTGCTTTTCTTTGCTTTTAAAACCTTCTAACTCAAAAGGATGAATTTTAAAAAAAATTAATACCAGCTGTTTCCATATGAGAGCTTGAAGACAGTCCTTACCCATAGCTATATACCTATCAAATCATCAACATTCTTTGTTTTATTTGTTCTAGAACAGAAAAAGGAAGAATTTGAGACTTGGTTTCTCAGGTCTTGATGACTGGGTAATGCCATTGAATTCATCATTTTATGCTATACCAGGGCCAGGGAAAAACCAGTACTTACTAATGATTTAAAAAACAAACACTGCAACATAATATATTGTGAAAGCTTTTATTTGTTCCTTCTTCCCTCTCCCTCCTCTTCCTCCCAAGTTCTCTTTTATTAAATAGTAGTCACTCTAGAAAATTTAGATGAAAGGTACCACTTGCAGAGTTTAAAATCATTTGATAAAGACTTGTGGTTGTATGTTTGCATGGATTTCCCCCTCCCCCCCCCCAAGCCTGCTGGAAAAATATTAACTAATGCACTCTCCTAGGCAGGATCAGTGTCCTTTATTAATGACAGAATAAGAACAAAAGTTAAGAGTTGAAAACAGGTGCTGTTTACACTGAAGACTGTTCATTAGAAGCCACAAAATAGGAAAAATATTGATATTTCAGTTCTTTGATTCAGTGATGTGCAGGAGTGTCTATACTAGTTCCATCAATTAGATGTTAACATGCTTCTTGTTGCATAGTGTCTGATTCTTTCTATTTGGATTTTTAGCTTAAATCAAGAATGCAGAGTGGAAAAAAGACAGGCTGCAGATACTGACATAGCAACAAGCCTTCCTTCACAGGGGTAATGCATGTATTTAGCATAATTAGGTATGTGGCATCACCTATGCATTAAAGGGCATTTTCATTATTTATGCCTTCCTGAACAAACATCAGTGATGAATGAATTCAAGCAAAAATGGAAGGTCACAAAAATGTCATATGTAAATAAAATACAGTCCAGACTAGTGAGGGTTCTTTTCCTAGCTAATGCACACACACGCACACACATACATATATATGTATTTTAAATTTGTATTCTATTCAGTGAAACAGTGGAAGAAACATCAATAAAAATAATGTTTCTTATAATTGATAGTTGGCACCAAATTGTTGTACTTAATGGACCCAATTTTTATTTTATTTTTAAGCTGGTTTGCAATTTTTTTTTCAAAATAGCAGCCTTGGGAATATTGTGAATTCTGCAAAGAGTTTATAGAGGTTATTGCCTTCTTAATAATTTATGGCTCCTATTGCTCTGCCAAGTCAGAAAATTAACATTTAATAGAAAAAATTATATATCTATGATTCAGTCACAGCTATTAGATCAGATGGATTTTACATTAACTGAAAAAGATGTTGAGCATTTAAGGGCCATTAAACTACAGGACTCTTTTTATTGGATTCTGAAGCCTCCAAGCCAGGACCCTGCTGTGAGGAGTATTTATTTTTATATATACAGAACACATTAGATGATAGAGAAAGGGCACACATCTTAAAAGAAAATAGGGCATGAAAAAGTGTGATTTTCCACATTGTGAGCAACTGCCATACAAATTCAGTCTTGTTTCATAATAATTAGTTTTATGCATCATTAAGTAATAATTTTCTTATGGGTTGAAATAATACAATGGAGACCACTTTGAACGTGGTACCTGTAGGAAATCAAAGTAGCCTACTACACTCTAACGTTGAAATTTCACTGTAGGAGACCATACTTGCAATAGCTTTGGGGATAATCGGAGTTACTGTGCTATTGGAAAGGATTTAATTTTAAATATATGACTTCTGTCTTCCACGAAAAAGTAACCATTGAAAGTTCACTGAAATCTCATGGTATTGACACCTATGTTTTCCTACAATTTGCACATGTAATTGATTGAAGAATTAAATTTCCTTTGTTGATAATGTAGAAAATTTAAAATGTTCACTTTTCAAAAATACATGGCAAGGAACCTCATTGCTATGAAATTAGCCCTGATGAACAGGCTAAGTGAATCCTTTACAAAATGCTTAACACCCTTGAAGCAGGTCTGATCAAATGTTGAACTGGAACAGGGTGTTAGAGATCCTTTAGTCTAATTCTGTCATTTTACAGTTTAGGGAGCAGGACCAGAGAAATGAAGAGACTTGTTCAAGGTCACATTGAGTTAGTGACAGATATGGAACAAAATTTCAGGTTTTTGACTGTTAATTCAGTAGTCTTTACTGCATTGTTCTGCCTCTACAAATGATGTTAACAAGTGCTTAATTCCTCTTGAGGCATTCAAACTGATGGCCATGTTAACATTTTGGAGGAATCTGAGAAGGCTCTCCATTGTTGTCTTGATGAAGAAAGTCTCTAATTGTCATTTCTGTGTTTGCAGTGTGCTTTATTTTCATTAATATTGAAGAGTGTACAGCAATATATTTTTAAAAATTTCTCAGTTTTAACTTTTTCAATATTTGCAACATATCCCTTAACCTCAGACTTCCAAAAAAAAAAAAGTGGTCAAAGAAGGGTGTTTAATATAAGGGAGTATAAAATCAACATTGCTTTAACATAGTTGAGTACAGTTTGCAAAGATTTTTCCTTTCCACAAGTCAAACAACTAGACATTGTGACTTTATATTCTTGGGATCCCTTGATTGTTGCTAACTCATGTGGCACCTTATGGTCTGCTTTAAAAATTCTTTGCGTGGTTTAAATATGAAACTACTTCTTATTCAGACTCTTCCTGATGAAATGTATGGTAAGCCAAAATAAAAGCCCAACTGCTACCTTTTTATATTTTGCTCCACATTGCTGCCTCACAAACATTGTCACACTTATGGGAGTTTGAGTATCTCATTTATGCACACTTAAAAATAACGGTTCTCTCAGTACAAGTGGTGGGAGAAATGGGGGATGTCCCACTGTTTCCAACTCAACTAGTAAGTATTAAAGCTGATTCATACTTCTCAAATGGTGCTCTCATGAGCATGAGGATTTTTCAAACCGAATTGTTCTGGTTATTTGGTCTTAATTCCCAAGTAATTTTGTTCCCTTTCAAATCATCTTTATTAGATGCCAGTCATTCATTTTTAAAAACATTCCCCAGTCACTAAACACATCTTTGTATGAAATCATCTGTTATAGACAGATATATTCAAGTGGATACCTTGTGGTGTCCTGATAGCTACCTGTGGTTACCCAAAATAATATTTATTAAAGTGGTCAGTATACAATTTTATTAATAATTTCAACTGTGTATGTGACCACTGTATTGCACCAGAACCTAGGGTAAAACAAGAGAGGGGGTTGGGATAATTTGAAAGGTTTTACTTTGACCTTATAATGCCATACACATCGATATAATCACATGATGTGTAAGCCTTGAAACTAATTCCTCAATTATTTCTATTCAGAACTTTTTGGTCAGTCTCTCCCTTTGTATTTTCTGTAAGAAAGAGATTGCTCTCTACAAGGGAGAATTTTTTAAAAAAAACCTTTTTTGAAATCTGATTTGTCTTACAGAAGAGAGATAGGAACCAATCTTAAGAGTTAGTTATGGGTCTTCAAGTGAACATATAACTAAGGAGAAGAGTCCTTATGAGTTCCCTTTCCTTCTGCCCCCCAAAAATCTCCAGATCATGGCTAGCAGATGTGGGGATTTCCTCTTTATGAGCTCCATATGAAGTCTGTTTAGATGATACTAACCTAGAGTTTGAGATGAATGGAAAGAAAGAAAATGAAGTTTTAACCCACTCTTCCCACAATTGACCCTGCTTCTAGGGGAACCAAGGGTAATACAATGAGGAAGGTAGAAGAAGAAAAGAGGAATGTACCCCAGTATATTTGAAGAGGGAAAGAAGTGGGAAGCTGCCCAAAGAAGAACCAGACTGCCATTTCCTTTGTTTTCTCTTATCCTCCATTTGGGGATTCAAGGTGCTACCTTGGATCTCTGCCAGACAACAATAAGCCTGATTGCTCTTTTTCTAGGTTTGTCAACTTAGATTGTCCTAGAATTTTCCCAGATATTTCTGATTCCCCATTAGAGATCCAAACACTCCCTAACTTCCTAAGGAGTAGTGCCCAAAGAGTTTATATCAAAGTATATTAGAGTTTAGAATACATTTTTTCATAGAAATAAATTCACATGTGGTGATTAGCGTTCCTTCCAGAAACACTCAACTCTGCTGGGGTCATACTGCTGTGTGTACCACAAAGAGATATTGCTGGCTTTTTTACTCTTTTGAAGAGATTCACCTCTGTAATATAATGGTCTAACCCATAAGTTTTATTAACCTGCCATTCGATGGATAGATTTTAGGAGGTCCTGAATTTTTTATAACTATTTCAGTATAATTGATTCCCTTTATAATTCTATGCATTCTCTGCATTTAAAAACATTTTGAGAAGGGATCTATAGGTTTCATAAAAATGCCAAAGATTTTCATGACCCAAAAGGCCTAGTCTATAACAAACACCAGCCCACAAGTTCTGCCTCCCTTCTTTCATCTAGTGTTTCAGGCAGCCTCAGAGTTTGAGAAAAACTGCCACCTTTATTAGGACTATTGGTAGCAGCCCCTGCCTTCCTGTCTTCACAGGTCAGTTACTTTGCTTCTTTAATTGTGGTAACACCTATTACATTTAATTTCGTTAGAATCTGATTGATGATTATGATAGTGTGTGGAAATCTTTGGTTTTGATTTCATCACTCAGTATATTGGTTATACTAGCATTGTGTCATTTAAATTTAATAAGTATACCAATTCTGCTTTCATCCTAGTAATTAATAAAAATGTTGAAAAGAACAGTGCTGAAGATGAAGCCCTAGAACATTTCACTTGAAATAACTTAACATCTATTCATTAATCACACTACTTGGGTCTGTTCATTCAACCTGTTCCAAAGCATCCAAGAGAG
This sequence comes from Gymnobelideus leadbeateri, assembly GCA_011680675.1. Taxonomy (NCBI): domain Eukaryota; kingdom Metazoa; phylum Chordata; class Mammalia; order Diprotodontia; family Petauridae; genus Gymnobelideus; species Gymnobelideus leadbeateri. The sequence continues at coordinate 774,167 of WOXC01007165.1, read as the reverse complement.
ACTGATTCATTGGATGCTTTGGGACAGGTTGAATGAACAGACCAAAAGAGTCTTTTCCCCTCTCCTCTCTTTTCCTCTCTCTGTTCTGCTCCCTCTCCTTCTCTCAGTGCAAATCAAAACAACTCTAAAGTTTCACTTCACACCTAGCAAATTGGCAAAGATGACAAAAGGATGTTAGTCAATGTTGAGGGGCTTGTGGTAAGATGAGTATGTTAATGCATTGTGGAGCTATGAGTTGTTTGAACTATTCTGGAAAGCAATTTGGAATAATGCAAAGAAAATTACTAAAATGTTTATGCCTTTGACCTAGGGATTTTGTTGCTAGATATGTTCCCCAAAGAGATTGGTAACAAAAAGGGGTTTCCATATACACTAAAGTATTTATAGCAGCACTTTTTGTAGTAGCAGAAACAAAATATCAAGTGGGAAATGGCTAAACAAATGTGGTATGTGAAAGTAATGGAATATTACTGTCTTGAAAGAAAAAAATGAATATGATAAATACCAAAATGAATATAATAAATAAAAGCATGAGAAAACAAATGAATGTAGTTAAGCAAGAACAAGGGAAAATATATATAAAGAGATTGTAATATAAAAGGGTATTATAGCAACAATAAACTAATGTAACTGAATGCTATGAAATTATAACGACTAAGTTTGATCCCAAAGAGATATGAGAAGGTTCCTCCCCCAACTTCTTGGCAGAGGTAGGAGAATATAGAGTGTGGGATACTGCAAACATCAGACTTTAAAATACATTGGTTAGTTTTGTTGAACTGTGTGGCTTTTTTCTCTTTTTTATTGGGAAATATAAGGTATTATTAAAAACAAAATGTCAATACAATTTATTTTACAATAAATGGAAAAGTTCAAAGTTTCTCATGCTATCCTTGAGGACAAGATGGAAAGATAATTCCTACATGATAGTATACTCAGGTTGAATATTTTGGAAACTATTGGTAGTTTAAAACAGAAGATAGAAGAAATAGTAAGGAAACTATTATTCTAATCTTGGCTCTGACCAGCAAGGAGAAATTGGTTGGTGAAGTGGAAATAATGAAAACCTGGTGTTTTTTTCCACCTCTTTGCTCATTGTACTAAGAATGCCCTTGCACTTCATCCCTTCCTCAAAAAATTCTCTTCTCTAGGTCCAAATTCCACCTTGATCCTCCAGCCAGAAATCATCTCCTCTTCCTTTGAACTCCTGTAATACACATTCTCTATAGGTCTATTATACACTGCTTTGGGTGTTTGGTCTTCTGCACTAGTTTGTCATCTCCTGGAGAATAACTGAGTATTGTACTCCTTTGTATCATCCATAATATACAGTAGGTGCTTGGTAAATGTTTTTAAATCAATAATGAATGATCAAAAGTGGTATAAAGGAAGGATGAATGAGTAAATGAATTGTGAGGCTTCCCTGTAAGCTTTTCTGGATTGTTTTCTTAATCCAATCTATGGGAAATGAGTTGACACCAAGTAGTGAATGAGGAAGCACCCAAAGCATACTCACCTATATTTCACTTGTAATGTGTCAACTTTCTCCCTTGCTTTTGCCTCAAGATATGTTCTATGGGGACAGCTTGTTTTGCCCAACCTGTTTCTGCTGTGGAGGTCAGTGAGAAAGTCAAAAGGGGGCAGTTGACAGTATGATTTTCCAAGTGGGATACTTGAAGGTATATTTTGTTGGATGGAGAAGTGTAGGAAAAAAAACTAACTTTAAAAACAAATGAAAGAATATGATTTAATAGGTAGCAAACTGGAAAGATACAGGTCATTTTTTCTTTCAGGGCCTCCGTTTCCTTGGTTAAAAAAAAGAATGAATGGCATGACTTGATAAAGTCCCAGTTTTCACATTCTCAGATGATATTCCTGGCTTGTTTTCTGATTTTCTAACTTTGGGCTAATCATGTCCCTGCTATTTTTACCAATTTATAAAAGTGAGGATACTTTATTGATACTGTGTGCGTGTGTGTGGAGGGGGGCGGTTTGTCCCCTCTGATAAACAATTAACACCATAGAGGATATAGCTTCTTAGCAGATAGCTATGGGTAATGTAAATGACACTAATCCAGTTGTTTCTAGGACTAGAGTAATATAATTATGGAGGAATTGGAAATTACCTTAAGGTTCTAGACCCACTAACAGTGCTGACATATGTGGAAAATTCTTCCCCATGCCCAAAAAGAAGATTTTAGAATGAGAAGGGAATGGATACCTAGCAAAGAGATGAGGGGGTAATTGTATTCCTAATTCTTAATAGGACTTCTGCATGAACTCAAAAGCAGTGGGACTCTGAATGCAAGAGACTGTCTTCAGAGTGGATTAATTTTGAAAAAGCACTATCTTTGAGACACAAAGAGAACATGTGTCTCTTGTACAACAGGGAAACTGAAATATCCATCCCCACTTTGCAATATGGAAACAGCCTATGCTAACAGAGAGGCTTCTTTTCTAAGGAGAAAAAGGCCTGTGGTGCCACAACCTCTGAACCACAGATAACTGTAGGTAGAATGATGTGGAGAAGATTATAGACTGGCACGGTCAAGCAATACTATTTGCTAAGAATTGTAAAGAGTAAGAAGGGTGATGGTAGGGAGCAACAATTGATACCAACTGCTGAGAACTCTAGGGTGTGACTAAGTGATTGAGATCTCCAGGAAGGGATGTCTTGGAAAATTTTGCCCATTAACAGGAGCCAACATTTTTCATGAGCCTTGATATGAATTATATTTGTATTATTTCACCTATAAATAACCTTTTCCTTTTTTTCAGTTTTGTGAATTACTTGAAAGAGGGATTGGTGGTGGTTCACTAGAAAATGTCATATTGGGAAGAACCTAGAATTTCTGGGTTAATAAAAATGAGCGAGATGGAGCCACAATAGTAGAGTAGATCCCCTCCAGACAACTTTAAGGTAACATGTCAAATTGAATCCTTAAATTGCATGGCAAGCAAAAGGTTGAAGTGAGACATATTTTTCCCCAACCCAAGACAACATAAGGGGCTAAAAAAATAGGTCTGTGATTCTGGGGTGGAGGCTGGCCTGGGGCACAATGCCTCCTGTTGCAAAGGAGTGGGGACCCTTCTTGGCTAAGGACCAAAATGCAGACCAGGAGAGCAGTGGCCCTACCTCTTTCCAGATCACATGACCTTGGAAGGACCAGAAACTTACAGGTCCCTGTTAGTAACTATGGAAACAGCTGTGTGAAAAATCCTGAAGCCTGGGATAGTAAACCACCCCTAGTCCCTAGGTAAGCAAAACCCAACTCTAACAAAGTCCAAAGTCAAGAAATAGGGTAGAAAAATGAGCAAATAACAAAAAGCACCTTACTACAAAAAGCTACTATGATGACAGGGAAGCCCAAAATACAAACTCAGAAGGCAATGATGTGAAAATATCTACAAGCAAAACTTCGAAGAAAAATGCATATTTGACACAAACCCAAAAAGAATTCATAGAGGAGCTAAAGAAAGAGCTAAAACATTTTTTAAAAAATCAAATAAGAGAGGTGGAGGAAAAATTGGGAAAAGCAATGAGAGCAATACAATAAAAGTATGAAAAGAGAATTAACCACTTGGTAAAAGAGGCACAAAAATACTGAAGAAATTAACTTCCTAAAAACAGAATTGGCCAAATGGCAAAATAGGTACTCACTGAAGAAAATAACTCCTTAAAAATTAGAATTGGTCAGGTGGAAGCTAATGATTCTGTGAGACACCAATAAACAATAAGAACAAAGTCAAAAGAATGAAAAAATAAAATATGAAATATCTCATTGGAAAAACAACTGACCTGGAAAATAGATTTAGGAGAGATAATATAAAAATTATGGGAGTATTGGAAAGCCATGATTAAAAAGATCCTAGATATAATATTTTAAGAAATTATAAAGAAAAAGTGCCCAGATATTTTAGAAGCAGAGGGCAAAATAGAAATGGAAAGAATCTACCAATCACCTCCTAAGATTACAATATGAAAACTCCTGGGAATATTAAGCCAAATTCTAGAGTTACCTGGTTAGGGAGAAAATATTGCAAGCAGTTGGATAGAAACCATTGAAATACCATAGAACCACAGTCAGGATCACGTAAGATTTAGGAGCTACTATGTTAAAAGAGAGGGAGGTTTAGAATATGATATTTCAAAAGGCAAAGGAGCTAGAATTACAACCAAGAATAACCTACTTGGCAAAACTAAGTATAATTGTTCAGGGGAAAATGGTAATTAAATGAAATAGAGAACTTTTAAGCATCCCTGATGAAAAGACCAGAACTGAATAGAAAATTTGACATTCCAACACAAGACTCAAAAGAAGTATAAAAAGGTAAACATGAAAGAAATCAATAGGGACTCAAAGTTAAACTATTCCTATATGAAAAGATAATACATCTAACTCATAAGAACTTTATTATCAAGGCAAGTTAGAAGGAGTCTACATATATAGAAAGTATGGGGGAGGCTAGGTGGCGCAGTGAGTAAGAGCGCCGGCCTCGGAGTTTGGATGACCCGAGATCAGATCCGGCCTCAGAAAATGAGCACCCACGCATAAATCAAAATGACTAGCCGTGTAACCTTGAGCAAGTTACTTAACCCCAATTGCTTTAAAAAAAAAAAAAAGAAAGAAAGTATGGCTGTGAGTCTGTTACATTGGGAAAACTGCAAAAAAATAAAAAACTGGAAAAAGGAATGCCCTACAGGACAGGGGAAGAAGTATGGGGAAAATTATTTCACTTACAAGAAATGTGTAATAAAGGGTTTTTAATAGTGGAAGGGAAAAGTGGGAAGAGTAATAGGCAATGCTTTGACCTTATTCATCTGAACTGTTTCAAAGAGGGAAGACTACACACACACACACACACACACACACACACACACACACACACACACAAGCACTCAGTTGGTTTTAGAAATCTATCTTACCCAACAGCTAAGTAGGAGGAGAAAGGGTTAAGAGAAAGGAGGTGGGGGTGATGAGGGTCAGAAGCAAAACAGATTTTTGAGTATGGACAGGGTGAAAAAAGAGAAGGTTGAGGGGAAGCTAGGTGGTGTAGTGAGCACAGCACTGGCCCTGGAATCAGGTGGACCTGAGTTAAAATCTGACCTCTGACACTTGACACACTAGCTGTGTGATTGATGTTGGGCAAGTCACTTAACCCCAATTGCCTTGCCTTCCCCCTTCCAGAGAGAGAGAGAGAGAGAGAGAGAGAGAGAGAGAGAGAGAGAGAGAGAGAGAAGTTTAAATAGAGGAAAATAGAATGGAGGGAAATGCACAGTAATCATAACTGTGAATCTGAATGGGATGAATTCACCCATAAAATGGAAGCAGATAGAAAAATGGTTTAGAAACCAGAATTCAACAATAGTCATTTATTTAAAATAGATGCACAGAGTTGAAATAAGGGGCTGGAATAAAACCTCTTATGCTTCCACTGAAGTAAAAGAATAGGAATAGTTACCATGATCTGTAATGAGAATGGGAGTTTGAAGACCTTCCCTGCTTTGAAAGTAAACTCTGCCCCTTAATAGGCTGAATGTAGTCACAGGGAGCCTGTGGTAGGAGGAGTTTGCTGAAGGGAAACAGAGCCCATAGGAAGCTGGTCAGAGCTAGCAAGACAGATGCAGTGGCTCTCAGCATTATGGCTTCTGAATATCTTTGTTACTATGATGGAATTGACTTCCTGGTTTTAGGATTCAGTTTTCTGGTGTCTAAATAAATGCTTCACTTGTATCCTCTATCTGGATAGTTGATATGTTTTGTGATCAAAAGTCATGCAATACTTATATTCATAGTTTTTATTGTGATCATGAGCACTGTAAATATTGCACTGGTGCTACATGATCTCGGAGAAACCAAAAGATAAATGCATCTAATTAAAAGAAATAATAAAAGAAACTTTTGCTACAAGGCAATGAAGTCATATCAGTATTAAAGATATATGCACCAATGGCAGAGAATCCAAATTCTTAAAGGAAAAGTTAAATGAGTTATGGGAGAAAATGAGCGTAAAACTATAGTGGGGGACTTCAGTTTATACTTCTCAGACTTAGATAAATCTAAGCACAAAATAAATCAGAAAAAGTTAAGGATATGAATAAAATTTTAGAAAAATTAGATATGATGGACCTCTGGAGAAAATTAAATGGGAATAGAAAATAGTATACCTACTTTTTCTCAGATGTATATGGCATCTTCACAAAAATTGACCATGTGTTAGGGGCATAAAAGCTTCATAAACAAATTCAGAAAAACACAAATATTAAACACACCCTCTTCAGATAATAATATAATAAAAATTATATTCAATAATGCTCCTTGGAAGCAGAGCTAAAAAACTTGGTTGACAAATAATCTGATTTGGAAGTGAGGGCTATAAAACCGTGCATACCTTTTGACCCAGAAATACTATTACTCAGTCTATATTTCAAAGAGATCAAAAAAAAGGGAAAAGAACCTATGTGCATGAAAATAAGTACAGCAGTTCTTTTTGTCATGACAGAGAATTGCAAATTGAGGGGATGCCCATAAGCTGGAGAAGGCTAAACAAATTGTTGTTAATGATTGTGATGGGATGTTATTGTACTATAAGAAATGATGAGGGGATGGATTCAGAAAAAAATTGGGAAGATTTATGTAAAAACTAATGGAAAATGAAGTGAGCAGAACCAGAACATTTTACACAGTAACAGAAATATTGTAACAATAATAAACTCTGAAAGACTTAGCTATTCTGATTAATACAATGATCTTTATTTTTCTTTTTGGAGGGTAATTGGGGTTAAATGACTTGCCCAAGATCACATGGCTAGTTTTTGTGTTAAGTGTCTAAGGCCAGATCCGAACCCAGGTCCTCCTGACTCCAGGGCCAGTGCTCTATTCACTGCACCACCTAGCTGCCCCTAATACAATGATCCAAGACAATTCATGATGAAAAATACTATCCCTCTCCAGAACTCTGAGTATAGATTGAAGGATATTTTTTCACTTTCTTTACTTTTCTTGCTATTTTGTTCAACATGGTTTGTATATAAATGTTTTGCATGATTTCACATGTTTAGTGAGTGTCATATTGCTTGCCTTTGAAATGCAAAGTTAAAAAAATGTAAAAAAATAAACCACAATCAGAACTTTCCCCAAACTAGCCTAGGTCTTTGGTGTTATATGAAGGAGACTTTATAGTATAGTAGAGAGAACATTGCATTTGTAATCTGGGGCTCTGAATTTGAATGTTAGTTCTGCCACTTATTAGTTGATTTATCTTTGGCAAAGCACTAAACTTATCTGAGCCTCAGTTTCCTTATCTATAAAATGAGGTGGTTGATCTAGAAGGTATCTGTAATCCCTTCCAGCTCTAAAATTATGAACCAATGTTACAAGAATTGCATTAACAAAATGATAGCTTGTTTCCAGGCTAACAGAAATATATGTATGTATTAAACTAGTTGGTGCTCCTTGGAAAATATTACCTGGGTTTGTTTTGGGTTTTTTTGGAAGGGGGAGATCATATACACCACCTTCCTGATACTGGTAGTTTCGGGTTAGCTCTTGGTTATATAAATTAACAAAGCGGAAGAAGCATAGACAAAGTGAAAGTAACCATAGGTTTACTTTGGAGTTTCCTATAGCCCCCCAACCTGTTATTTAACAGGCACTTGTTAAGTAGTATCTAACTATGTGTCAAACACTATACTAGGGAATACAAAGCTCAAACAAAAAAATAACAAAAAAACAGGAGTCCAAGTTCTCAAGGACTTTATATTCTACTAAGGGGAAAAAATAATCACATAGCTGCAGACATAAAGAATAAATATAAAAAGTTACAAGGTAATTAAATAAAAGGGAGTTAAGTAGAGAGAGGGACAGCAGATAAAGGGATCAGTTGGTATGTGAGGTGAATTTTGATGGAAGTGAAGAAGGAGGAGGACATTCTAAACATGGATGGGACTGCTACAGTGAAGGTACAGAGATGGAGTATGAAGAATAGAGAGGATATTTTGTCTGAACAACAGAGTATGGGAAGGGAAGTACTCTGAGACTAGAAAGACTTGAGCCAGGTGATAAAAGGATTTAAAAAGCAGAAAGAAGAGATGGTAATTCTCCTAGGAGTCAATAAGGTTTACTGAATAGGAGTGATGTGATCAGATGTGCTCTAAAGGAAGATCACTACTCTGATGTTGTTTGAATGCCAAATGTACACTGGTCAAAAAGACTATTTTATGGAGAACCCACCCAAGTCAAGTGATCACATGGTGGTCAGAAGAAGCGATGCAAGGACACTCTCGAGGTCTCTCTTAAGAACTCTGGAATTGATTGTGACACAGGAGACACTGGCACATGACCACGAATAGCATGCCCTCATTAGAAAAGTTTTTGTGCTCTCTGAGCAAAGCAGGATTGAAGTATCAACAGAAATGCAAGATGCACAAATGTAGAGAATCCACCCCAAATGTTCACACGAACTGTTTGTGCCTGACCTGTGGTAGGGCATCATGAGATAGCATTGGTCTGATCAGTCAGTGTCAGACACACTGTAACTTGATGCCAGCATAGTGATGTCATTTTGGTCCTCTCCAAGAACGAAGGACAACAACCAACCAACTTTGACAGTTATGTAGAGGTGGACTGGAGTGAAGGAAGAGCTGAAACAATGAAACCAATTTGGAGACTATTGTGACAATTCAGGTGATAAGGATCTGATCTAAGGTGGTAGCTGTGAGAAGCAGAAAAAATGGATCACTCTAGAGATATGGAAATAAAAATGACAAGATTTGGCAAATGATTGAGTAAGAACGTGGGATTAATTAGAATGGGGAGTTGAGGATAACATCAAGATCAAAAGAAACCTGAGAGTGGAAGAATGCTCCGAACTTGATAGAAATGGGGAAATTTGAAGGAGGGGGTAGATTTATAGGGAAATCTGAGTTGCATTTTGGACATGTTTGAGATGTCTATGGGTCATCCAGTTTGAGATATTCAGTAGGCAATTGGTGATGAAGACCTGGAGCTCAGGAGAAACTGGGCCTAAATATATACATCTGTGAGTCACCTGTAGAGATGATAGTTAAACCCATAGGAGATGGATGAAATTACCAAGAGAGAAGAGGGCCCAAGACATAGCTTCAAAGTATACCCACAGTTTGGGGCTGTGATATGAGTCATGAGCCAACAAAGCAGACTGAGAATTGGTTAGGCAGGAAGAAGGAGAATCAGGAGAGAGTAGTGTCATGGAAAAAAAAATAGAGAGGAAAATCTATTCAGGAAAAGAAGGTCGAATGCTGCAGAGAGTTCGATAAAATGATGAAGAAGTGAAAGAAGTCTGCTCCTTCCAACCCACTCTACCACCATCACTATAGAAGGGCTTTGTTTGCTTCTTTTTCATCATTCTACCATCATTACTGCAGAAGGGCATGAATTGCCCAGGACTGAGGGTCATTTTAATTTCTTTTCTTTGTTTTATGGGTTGCAGTGGTCAATGGATTCATCATTTGTGGCCAGCCTATTGGTCATGAACTTCCCACTCTTTAGCTGGGGGCTATTGATACTCAGCAGTGAAAATAGCAAAGTAATCATGGGAGCAAGCAGAAGAAATTGGGCTCCGTAAGTTCTTAGAGTAACTCAATAATGTCAAGCATTAGTGGGTCTGCCCTGATTCTGGGTTTACTCAGCCTATATGAGCTGGAGACACAATATGACTTCCAGCTATGTTGAGGAATGGTGATGAAAAAGACCTGGAATCATGCCAGTGAGGGGGAGAGGGATGCAATAGTTCATAAATCATTTAAACTTGGCTTTGGAATGCTATTGTACTCATCTTCAAAGTCTCACTCTGAAGAAAATCACTGTGTGTAAAAAGTTAACAGTTCAAATTAATGCATAAAAGATTTGGAAAGAAAAAAATGTGAAAAACCTCTTTAAAAACCCAAGGGATATTTTTTTTGGGGGGGGTAGGAGGGAGACATAATTTCAGAAGTTGCAAAGCTTAGGTAATTAGCAATTGTTACTATTTTATGAAAAACACTTTAAAGAAAGGTAAGTGATTGATGTCATGGTTGCCAAGGGTAACTAAGACAAACTTTAATCTTGATAGGATAATAAGAATCACCCAGTTCTGTTAGATATATGGCAGCCTTATTTTTTTGAGGGACCAGTTTTAAACCAAGAGATGACATAGAATGGAAAAGAAAGAGCCTAGGAACTGGAGGCAGGTATTTTATTGTTCTGTCTACCAAAGGAAAACACCTGAGAGGGAGTCGTGCTCCACAGCTAATTAGCAAGTTAGGGAGGCAAAAGGGATGCCTCTGATAAGGACAAACAACTAGTTTAAAAGCCTGCCTCAGGGAGCTTTTTTAATGCAGAGCAAAATTAAACCCAGGAAATATTGCTACCCAACTGAACACAGCTTACAAATGCTTCTGAATCTAAAAACTCATTATAATTTGCAACAAGAGGTTTGGTTGGGTAGTAATTAATGTCACATAAAATGAGAAGGTTTCAGGTTGTAGGTAGGTATCCTATTTCTTTAACATCTTGTTACCATTTACACACACACACACACACACACACACACACACGTCTGTGCTTATTTATTCTTACAGAAAAGATCCCACTTTCCTAACAATTAGAACTATCCAAAAGTGAAGTGGATTGCCTCAGGAGGTACTGAATTCCTCCTTAGTAGAGGTCTTTAAACAAAAGCTGAATGACTAGTTGGTGGAGAGTATTTCCCTTTGTTGTTGTTCAATCCTGTCTGATTCTTTGTGGCCCCATTTGAGGTTTTGTTGGCAAAGATACTGCAGTGGTTTGCCATTTCCTTTTCCAGCTCATTTTACAGATGAGGAAACTGAGCCAAATACAGTTAAGTGACTTGCCTAGGTACACACAGCTTGTAGTATATGAAGCAAGATTTGATCTCAGGAAGATGAGTCTTCCAGACTCTAGACATAGCAACCAACAGGCTTCCTCTGGAACAGTATTTTCATATTTGTTCTCAGGATCCCTTTATACTCTTAGAAATTGTTGAAGAACCTTCAAAGAGCTTTTATCTTTGTGGCTTATATCTATTAATATTTGACATGTTAGCATTTAAAATATCTTGGTATTTTTATGAAAATAGTTTTTGCCTTTCAGAACCCCTGAAAAGGACTCAGGGACCTTCTGGGATCCCTAGACTATACTTTGAGAACTGCCCATGTACAGGTGTGACTTTCACTAGATGGCCTGTAAAAACCCTACTAATTCAGAAATTCTATTGTTCTTCCACAACTAATTTGTATTGTTGTTGGAAAAAATAGTTTATGCATTATACTATCTTCAGCCTTAGATATCAAGAGACCACATGGCATGCTAATTACTTCAGACATTCAGTGATTTTAAAATTGTTTCATTTGGGTACATCTAGGGTTTTCTGTTTCTGCTGATACTATATTTACTTGAAATGTCTGACCCACTAGATAGAACTGACTTCTCCACTTTTAGTTTTATGTTAGTTGAGTACTGGATTTAATGTCATAAATATGTGCTTCATTGTTCCCTTTGTTGTATAACATGGTTATAAAGAATGGATAGTACTCCGAGGAAGCATGCAAAAATCACAAAGTCCTAAAGGACATACTTCAATGACCATTAGAGATATTGTAAGAGGCTGTTGGTGTGGAAAAGTTAAGCATTTCAAGGACCATTCAGGCCCACAATGAAATGCGATCAGCTTTACCAAAGCTAAAAGAGAATTATAGTCAAAAATGAAAAACAAAAACAAAAACAAACAAAAACCTAACAAACTATTGTTTCAGAACAGTTTAACTCCTTAGAAAGTAAGCAGAGATTTTCAGAGGAACCTAGAATCTAGAAGAATTATCATTTATTTATCTATAGTGAGGCATAAACAGAACATCTCAAAGTTGGTGAACATCAAGAACTAAACATTGCTAAGAAGACAAAAGTTGTCATGGGTAGGACAATAGGAAGACTGGAGTACTAAATATAGGAAAAAGGTAATTTTTACTGATGAAACTCACTTTTTTTTCATTAAGGCTATAAGAAAACCATTGTCAGAAGAAGTCCAGGTGAGTCTAGAAGAGCATCAGAATCTAAAACAACTTTCCTCCTCCCAATTTTTTTTGCATGTTTATTTTTGTTTTATTTCTTTTTCTTTCCTTTTTTTTACTTCCAGTGGGCCTAGAATCTTATCTCCATTGAAGAATGATGAACTCTGATAAATATATTTATATGGTAAGAAGCAGAATTGTTCTGGAATGATAGAAATTCCCAGAGAGAAATGGAATAGTACAAAAAGATCTTACAACAGGCCACATTCCATAAAAGGTTAAGAAGTGTATCCAAAAATTGGAGCTAAACATGCTTCAATGACCCAGGTCCTCACTTGATTTAAACTCCATTGAAAACCTTATATCTATAATCAAAGTATAATCAAGGCTATATTTGGAAAGAAAAAAGACTATTTGTTGATGTAATTAAAATATTTTTGTGATGATATCAATCACATGAACTTAATGATAAAGTATGTAAAACAAGCAATCATAGTAAAAGGAGGACATATTGTATAGTAAGTGTTTAAAGATATAAAAAGTTGTGAGGTTTGTTATACAAATCAATTTATTTAATTATCATCTCTTCCACAGTTAATTCACATATCACTGTAGTATCTACATTGTATTAGAACTTCACTCCTACTGAAAATCTTTAGAAAGACCTTAAAAAAATAATACACAGAGACACAGGACCCTAGGAATCCTCCTATATTTGTCATTATCTTTCACTCCCTATATCTAAGCTGTTGCTAATTTCATCTTTGTGATATCTCTTGCATACGCTCTCTTTTCTCCTCTACCACTGCCACCAGTATATTGCAGACCATTATTATATCACCTCTTGATTACTGCAATAACATGAAAGGGGATTCGCCTGCCTCTAGTCTTTCTGTACTCTGCCCATTCCAATCCATTCTCCAGGGACTGAACTGATTTTCTCAAAATGCAAATCTGATCCTATTTCCCCCTACTCAACAAACTCCAGTGGCTCCCTATTGCCTACAGGAACAAATACAAAATGCTATTTGTCATTCAAAGCCTTTCATAACCTAGTCCTCCCCAACCTTTCCAGTCTTCTTACACCTTCCATTCCACCACATACTCTTCTATTCAATGATGCTGACTTCCTAACTTCCACAAACAAGACAGTCTATCTCTTGGCTCCAGTATTTGTAGACAGGTGTCACCTATCCTGCAAATATGAGCTTAACCATACAAAACAAAAGATGAAAGAATGTTCAGTAATAGAATTTGAAACATTTTTAGAATGACAACAAGAACTGAAGAGATTATTTGCTTCTTAAACTTCTTAAACAATAGAACTTTCATAAAGGAGGGTTGAATAAATGCAGATGATAACAGCAAAAGCATGACAACAAAAAAATCAGTAAAGGACTTCCTTCTAAATGTACATAAGGGGATGGGGCTGAAGGTGGAAATCTGGCAGAAGTAACAGTAAAGTGGCAGAGAGGAAGCACTATGGATTGATTCTGGAGATACCATGACTACAAACGAATGCTTCTTTTGTGGGATTACATTACAACGTGAGAGAAAATATAAAAAGGGAGAAGGGAAGCAAAGAGTAAGTGAGGCACTGGGACGTAATCAACGGCTAGCAATGAGAGGAAGGTGACTTTTGTGGTCTTAGACAGAGAAGAGCCTACAGAAGAGTAGGTGAGGAGGAGGGGGAAAATATTGAAAGAAGAAAGGAAGGAGGCTTTACTTTGGAGATGGAGGGAGTTCTACTGATGAATGTTCCCACGGGCAAAGGGAGATGAGGATCTCATACTGGATGAGACCTGGAGGATTGGTACCTGAAAAGTCTATTGTCTTGGGAGAGGAGTGGTGTCAAAACCCCTGGGAGCAACTGGAACCTGGAGGAGTGGGAAAACATGGCAACAGGGAAGTGATTTCTAGACAATTACAAAAGTTAAGAAGAAAGGGTATGAGTCAGTGGGGACTGGGGAAAAGGGCCTATAATGGGGCAGTGTCCTATTTGACACTTGAGAGAACTGGTGTTGTTCTGACAGCAAGGCATAGTGGAAAGGGGTATAGCTTGTGGCAACAATCACCTAGAGGGTAGAGTCTAAAATGGATACCTTGAAAGTTTTTATTATGTATTAGAACACATGGAAAAGAGAGAGACTAAAATAATTATAGTGATCATGAATCAGAGATTAAAGGTCTAAGGTAAACAGAAAGAGAAGATAGATGATGTCGAGAGTAAGAGAAACCCAAAGGGGTACAAAAAAAAAAAACGAAATAAAAAAACTAAAGAACAGGAGTAGCTGAAGGGGAGGAGAGGAAGGAGGAATGTACTTGGTTGAGAGGGAATATATATAAAACAAGAGAAAAGCAAGAGAAAGGCACAAGGAAACAAGACCTTCAAGGAAAAATTCAAGGGAAAAGAGTAATAAACAAGGAGAAGGTATCAGAAGGGAGGGGAAGGAAGGGGTATGGAGCCAGTGGGAATAGGGACACCTTAAATAGAAAGATTAAAGTAAGGTAGCTGAAAGAACATGATACTATGTTTATAGCAAAAGAGGGAAAAACCCTAACTTGGGGAAAAAACTATTTTAGAAGCAGATGGAGGTAAATATAATCTTAACTCTTATAACTTTAAATGTGAATGGATTAAATAATCCAATAAAACAAAAAAGAGTGAGAGATTGAATAAGAAAGTAAAACTCTACAATCTGTTGCTTACAAGAAACACATTTAGAAAGCAAAGACACACTATAAAACTGAGGGATTGGGAAAAAAATACTTACTATGAATCAAATTAATCTAAAAAAGGAGTTGCCATCATGCCACCACAGGAAGCCAAAACAAACATTCAAAATAAATAAAAAAAGAGACAATATATTATGCTGAAAGAAACCATAGATAACAAGTCAATATCAGTGACTTACCACTCAAATTCATAAAGGAAACATCTAAGTTTCTAGAAGACATGGACAGAAGACTTCAATATCACTCTATCAGTTTTTGATGTCTAATAAAGAAACAAAAAGGAAAATATAGAACTGAACAAATTTCTGGAGAAACTAGAGTAAAAAAACTGATGGCATCATCTAAATGGAACAAGAAAGAATATATATGTTTCTCTGCACCCCATGAAACTTTCACAAAAATTGGCCATGTACTAGGGCACAGAGATATTGGGAGAGAAAAAAAAGGCAAAAATCATCACTATATCCTTTAAAGACCATAGTGTAATAAGAACAGAAAATGGTACAAATACCACATATCAAATAGAGATATAACAATAAAATACTGGATAGTGAAGAGGTCAAAGAACAATTCATAAAAACAATAGCTATATAAAGGAAAATTATAACAATGAACCAACATACAAAAATTTCTGGCATGCAGTTAAAGCAGTCCTCAGGGGAAAATCATATCATAACCAATCATACATTTAACAAAGCTAATAAAATAGGAAAAGAAAAGATTAATGAACTGAACATGCATTTTTTAAAAATTAGAAAATCAACAAATAAACATACTTAAAATAAGCACAAAAGAGAAAATATTAAAATTAGAGGGAAAATAGATAAATTAGAAATGAAAACCACATAGAAATGGTAAATAAAACTAAAAGTTGGTTCTTTGAAAAGACTAATAAAATTGATAAACCTTTAGCTAATCTAATTAGGAAGAGAGGAAAAAATCAAATTGATAAAATAACTAACAAATAATCATAGCAAAATTGGAATTAAAAAAGAAAAATCAGAAGATGTTATGCACAGTTATGTGCTAAAAACTGAAAACACTAAAGAAATACGATAATTTCAAAAACATAAAATACCGAAATTATCACAGGATAAGATAAAGTTCTTAACCCAATCTCAGATAAGGAAATAGATTTACTTGTAAAGGAAAAAAAAGAAAAAATCTCCAGGACCTGATGGATTCACGGGAGAATTCTATCAAAATTTTGAGGCACAGTTAATGCCCATAATTCACAAATTATTCTAAAAAAGTCAGAAAGAACCCTACCAGAGTCCTTTTATGAGGCAAATATAGTCTTAGCACCTAAACCAAGGAAAAGTAAAACATAGAAAGAAGACTATAGTACAACATCATTAAGCAATATTGACTCAAAATTTTTAAACAAGACCTTATCAAACTACAAACTACAGTGATTTACCCATTCATTATGATCAAGTGAGATTTGTAGCAGGGATGCAAAGTGGTTTGACATTAGGAAAACAGTCACCATAATTGATCATAATAAAACTAATACATGCAAAAATCACTTGATCTCAACAGAATCAAAAAATGGAGTTGTACTTTGACAACTTAGCACTCTTTATGCTAAAAACTCTATTATCATTTTTTTTTGCTGTTTAGTTGTTTTTAGTTGTGTCTAACACTTTGCGCCACACACCCCCCTTTTTTTTTGGCAAAGAAACTGGAATGGGGGGTGGAGCCAAGATGGCGGAGTAGAAACAGCTCAACCAAGCTACTCTGCCCCCAGATTTCCCCCAAACTATGTAAAAGGGGACTCTGAACAACTTCTGGAGCCCAAGCACCCACAGAACGACACAGAGAAGCTAACCCCCCGCTGAGGACAGCCCAGCAGCCCTGCAGGAAGGACCAGTGCAGCAGTCTGGGACCTGGCAGCGTGCGCGCAGAGCGCAGGAGCCGAGCCGAGCCCAGGTCTGCGTGAGCCGAGGTTTTAGCCCCAGGGCCGCAGGGCCAGCAGCCGGCTGGAGGAACCCCAGAACACCAGGAGCTGTGGCGACTCCAGAATTATCAACATAGACTTGCCTAGGACAAAGTAAGAGGTTAGTCTCCTATGGACTTTGGGACTTGTATTAGGGAATGCGTTGGCTCCTTCCCCTGGGGGCTAGAAGCCGCTGAGGACAAATGCCATTTTGTAGTTTTTAGAGGCAGCGCCAGGTCCCGGCCTGCAAATTTGTAGGGAGATCCAGCGATCAGTCTTGGGGGGTAATCGCTCTTGCTTTAATCTCCCTGGATCTGGATTGTGATCTAGGATGGAAGTCATGGGTGGGTTTACAGCTTGCCAGAAACAGAAGTTGCCCCCCACACGTTCGGGATGAAAATTCCTCTATCTAGCCTTAAAGCCATAGTGTGGCAACAAGCCTGAAAGTCAAGTAATTAAGCGGCAACATGCCAAGGCAAAGGAAACATAAAAATGCAACCCTAGACTCCTATTTTGGGGGCATAGAGTGGGAAAAGGACTGTGAGGTCAGAAGTCCTGCTCCAAAAGCCCCAGGGGAAAACATGAGCGGGTTGCAGGCCATAGAGGACCTTAAGAAGGACTTTAAAAATCAAATAAGAGAAGTGGAGGAAAAATTGGAAAGAGAAATGAGAAGGATGCAGGAAAAGTATGAAATGAGGGTCAACAGCCTGACTGAGGAAAACAACACTTTAAAAAATAGACTAACTCAAATGGCAAAGGAGGCCCAAAAGGGCAATGAGGAGAAGAATGCCTTAAAAAGTCGAATATGCCAGATGGAAAAAGAATCTCAAAAGTTCACTGAGGAGATTCATTCCTTCAGAGTTAGACTGGAGCAAATGGAAGCTAATGACTTTATGAGAAATCAAGATGCTGTTAAGCAGATCCAAACAAATGAAAGATTAGAAGGCAATGTGAAATATCTCATGGGAAAAACCACTGACCTGGAAAATAGATCCAGGAGAGACAATTTAAAAATTATTGGACTACCTGAAAGCCATGATCAAAGAAAGAACCTAGAAATCACCCTTCAAGAAATTCTCAAGGAAAATTGCCCTGAGGTTTTAGATCCAGAGGGCAAAATAGAGGTTGAAAGAATCCACAGATCACCTCCTGAAAAAGATCCCAAAAAGAAAACTCCCAGAAATATTATAGCCAGGTTCCAGAATCCCCAGATCAAGGAGAAAATACTACAAGCAGCCAGGAAGAAACAATTTCAATATAGTGGAAACACAATCAGAATAGCCCAGGACCTGGCAGCTTCTACACTGAGGGATCGAAGGGCATGGAATATGATATTCCAGAGGGCAAAAGAACTGGGAATGAACCCAAGGGTCACCTACCCAGCAAAACTGAGTATTTTGTTTCAGGGGAAAATATGGTCATTAAGTGGAATAGAGGACTTTCAAGCATTCTTGAGGAAAAAACCAGAATTGAATAGAAAATTTGACATCCAGACACAAGAAGCAAGAGATGCCTGAGAGGTAATCAGGGAAAAGAAATCAAAAGGAACTTATCAAAGTTGAACTATTTACATTCCTATATGGAAAAGCAATAACTGTGACTGATGATATCTTTCTCACTATGAAAATAATGGAAGAAGGGGGTGTGGTCATATGAATACATATGTGAATGTGTGTGTATATGGTTACAGTTATATATAGATAGAGGGCATAGGTTGAATTTGTTGGGAAGGGAAAATACTCAAGGGATGAAATTATGAGGTGAGAGAGGAAAGTGGCAAGAGGAGGTGGGGAGAGACAGGGTAGTGTAAACTATCCCATGCAGAAGAAGCAAGGGGAAGTGGTTGCAAAAGAGGGGGAGAATAAGGAAGGCTAAAAAGGCAAAACCACATTCACATTGAATTTGGTTCAGGGAGAAAATGACATACATACTAAATGGGATATCTCAACTTGCAGCAGGATAGGGGGAAGGGGGATGAGAGGAGGGATGATGGATGGGAGGGCATCCTTGGGGTGAGGGGAGGTTGGAGGTACCCACTATAGAAGAGGGACAGGATCATGTGGGGAATGGACCAGGTGGGGGGTGGGATGAGTGGGAGGGAATTATAAGCAGCCTTGTACAATATATCTACTATGATAATGTTTTGCATAGCTAGACATGTACAACATATACTGAATTACTTATCTCCCAAGAGGGAATGGGTGACAAGGGAGGAAGGAAATGGATCTGAAATTCGAGGTCGTAACATTAAATGTTTCAGATATATATAAATACTATTGTTAATACTCTTTTGCTTGTAATAGGGAGATAAGATGTGCAGGCATTGGAACACAAAGACTCACCTTCCTCTAATGGAAAAGTCAATGGGGGTATGGGAAAAGGTATGGGAGAGAGCAGATTGGAGGAAGCGATATCTTGTGGGACTGCTATTCTGGGAGGTTGGGTAGGGGAATAATGGGGGGAAAATGATTGTAACTCAAAATCTGGCGGAAATGAATGATGTAAAACAGAAGTTAATAAAGCATTTGTTTAAAAAAAAAAAGAAAAAGAAACTGGAATGGTTTGCCATTTCCTTCTCCATACAGGTCATTTTATAGATGAAGAAACTGAGTCTAACAGGGTCAAGTGAATTACCCAAGGTTACATAGCTAGTAAGTGTCTTAGTCCAAATTTAAACTCAGGTTATCCTGACTCCAGACCCAGCACTCTATCCACTGTACCACCTAACTGCCCTAGAGGGACCTTTTAAAAAAAATCATAAAAGCATCTATTTAATATCAAAGGCAAGCATCATAGGCAATGGGTTACAACATAACCTTTCCCCATGGATATAGAAGGGACACAAGGGTACTCAGTGGGAACACTATCATTTAACATATTTTTGGAAATGTTAGCAATAGCAATAAGACAAGAGAAATTAATTAAAAATAAAAATTCATAATGAGGAGCCAAAACTCTCCCTATTTGCTAATGATATGATGGCTTACTTGGAAAACCCCAGGGAATCAGGAAACATACTTATTGAAACAATTAATAACTTCAGCAAGTTGCAGGATTTAAAATAAATCCTCAAAAATCAACAGCATTTCTATGTAATAATAACAAAACACAAGGAACTATAACATAAAGGGAAATCTCATTCCAAATAACAACAAAACGCATAAAATACAGGGGAATCTACCTCCAAAAGCACACAAATGACCTGTTCAGATTCAATTACAAAGAGTTCCTTAGAGAAATAAAAAAAAAAAAAAACCCAACCTAGATAGCTAGAGGAATAGTTGGTATCTGTGGCTAGGCTGAGCCAGTATAATAAAAATGACAGTGCTACCAGAATTAATTTACACTTTTAATGCTCTACCAATAAAATTACCAAGGGATACTTCAGAGAATTTGATAAAATAATAACAAAATTCATTTGGAAATACAAAATATCTAGAATAGCAAAGGATAGGCTGAAAATAAGTAAGGCTGGAGAGGGAATAGCACTTCTAGACCTCAAACTATATCATAAAGCAGCCATCATCAAAACCATCTGGTACTGGTTAAAGAACAGAGAAATAAATCAATGGAACAGACTAGACAAGGGAAATTCAGAAACGAAAGAACTCAGTAAACCACTGTTTGATAAAGAGAAAAACATAAGTTACCAAAGGGGAGACTTACTATTTTATAAAAAGTGCTGGAAAAACTGGAAATCAGTCTGGTAGAAAATAGGCTTAGACCAACACCTTTTACCACACTCCACAATGCATTCTATGGGGACGTGGGACCTTAGCATTAAAGATCTTAATATTTAAAAAAATTAGAAGAGAAACAAATCTTTTCTCTGTCACAGATATGGGTAGGAGATGTGTTCTTGACTAAGCAAGAGATAGAGACAATTACAAAACATTAAGTAATTAACTTTACTTGAAATTGAAACTGTTCTGTACAGATAATATTAATGCATACATAACAGGAAAAAATATTTGTATCAGATTTTTCTGATAAGAGTTTGGTGTCCAAGATATAAACTTTACCAATGTGTGTGTGTGTGTGTGTGTGTGTGTGTGTGTGTGTGTGTGTGTGTGTGTGTGATAGCTGCCATTCTCCAATAGATAAATGGTCAATGGATAAGAACAAACAGTTCCCAAAAGACCTGCAAAATATTCACAACTACACAAAAAAAATCTGAATCACTAAGAGAAATGCAAATCAAAACAAGCCAGAGGGCTCACCTTACACCAAACAAATTGGCAAAAATGACTAAAAATGTCAATAGTCAATGTTGGATAGGTTGTGGAATGATAAACACACTAGAACATTGTTGGTGGAGCTGTGAAGTGGTACAACCATTTTGGAAACAATGTGGAAACAAATTAGTGTACATGAACATAATGGAATACTGATGTGCTATAAGAAATTATGTGTATGATAAATACAGAAAAGCATGGAAAAAAGAATGGAATAGGCAGAGCTAAAAAAAATACACAGCAATTACAATACAAATGGAAAGAAAACACACCAAAAAAATCAAACATGAATGTAACAAAATTATAAATATCAAGTGAAACTCAAATGAAGACATATGAGAACATCCCCCCAAACTATCCCTCCATTGAGGTGGGAGGTCCACAGATGATATACATTGCACATGTTTTCAGACTTTTCAATGTACAGATAAGTTATGCTGACTTTTTTTTCCTCTCTTAAAAAAGTACTATTTATCACATGGATGGCTCTCAGAGAGGGGCAAGGGAGAGATACATGGGATACTGTGGTGATATAAAAATAAGTACTTATTTTTTTTTTTAAGAAATGAAATTAGAACAGTAGATGGTCCAGATCAGTAACACAATGAGGAAATTTGTGCTGGACGTGACACAATCTTGAAATCATCAAAGGATTATCTTACAAGATCTCTCATGGAAAGGATAAAAAAAGAGTGAGGAGAAAAATGTAAAAAAGAGATGTTATTAATATCTCAAATAGGAAATCAATAACTGTCAACTCATATTCTCATTTTATAAAATATTTATGCAAATGAACTATATATTTATTTAAGGTATTCTTGATGAAAATGAGAAGGGAATGAACAGGCTTTCACAAATGACTGTATATAGCAGACCACCTCTTTATAGTTACTCAGCTGACTGAAAGGTATTAAGTATATGTGATCCTGCTGTTTGTTGCTTGCCTTGTTACATTCATGTTTGATTTTTTTGGTGTGTTGTTTTTCTTTCCATTTGTATTGTAATTGCTGTGTATTTTTTTTAGCTCTGCCTACTCCATTCTTTTTTCCATGCTTTTCTGTATTTATCATACACATAATTTCTTATAGCACATCAGTATTCCATTATGTTCATGTACACTAATTTGTTTCCACATTGTTTCCAAAATGCTTGATTTCATAGAGCAAAAAGCCACCTTAAAGTTAGGAATTCTTTCTTTTTTGCATTTGTATCCCTAGCACTTAGCAAGGTGACTGGAATATGGTAAGTGCTTAATAAATATTTATTCACTGACTGAAATGGGATTTCTTATGGATGGTGAGATTCTCTACATTTGATCTTGTAGATAATATGGTTGTTATTTGTTCTTCATTTTTGAAGAGGATCCATGACATCACAGTTTACTGGAGTGTGACTACCGAGTATGTTAAAGTTACTTGGAGCCACAGGTGAAAGTTGAGTGTTATAGAGACACCAAAGGTAGATAAGCAGTCCTGAAATGAACTTGGTAGTATGGTATAGAACACATCAAACTCTGGAGCATTGCATAGACTCCTAAATTAGAGCCAGTCACTCAACAGAATTCAGTCTGGGAACCCAAGTGGGTAGAGAATACCTGTGGACAAGCATTGTAAATAGCAATAATCTTGGAACAGAATTGCATAGTGAGATTGCAGATTGGTTTGTCTTTAGGTAACTGTGTAGTATTTTTAATTATCCCCAAGTTCTTTCCTAAAATAAAAAATTCATTTAAAACTCAATATTCTTCTAGTGTTGCTGTATGACTACAAGTTTGGAAATACCTTAGTCTCTGAAGGATAGTAGTTCCAGCCACCCCTAGGACAATGATATTAACAATAAGGAATTATTGAAAAGACAAGTCTTAAAGGTTATCATTGGAAATATGTATCACTGGAAAAGGTGAGACTCCAGACATGTAGTAAGAGTAAAAGATAGCTTATGAACAGCTAGAGTGCTTCATTGGAATCTTTAAAATAGAAAATGATCAGTGGGGAGGGGAGCAAGCTCCTATGATCTAGGCAGAGTGTACTGCTTTATACTTGTAAAATTCTAAAGTGCTTTACAAGAATTTTCTCATTTGAGCTTCACATAAACCCCGTGAGGCAGATGTCATCATTATTTCCATTTTATAGTTAAAGAAATTGAGACAAACAGAGGTTGGGTGACTTTCCCAGGCTCACACAGCTAGCAAGTATGTGAGACTAGATTTTAACTCAGGTCTTCCTGATTTCAATTCTAGCTCTCTATCCTCTGAACCACTGAGTTGCCTATAATTGTATTAAATACTCTGTGGAGGTGGCTAAGTGGTGCAGTGAATAGAGCACTGGCCCTGCAGTCAGTAGGTCCTGAGTTAAAATCCGGCCTCAGACACTTAACACTTACTAGCCGTGTGATCTTGGGCAAGTCACTGAACCCCAACTGCCCTGCCTTCCTCCCTCCAAAAAGAAAAAATATGCTTTGTGGAATATTGGTGGGAGAACATGGATAGTATTAGCAAAGAATGAGAAGAAGGTGGATAAGTTAGGACCTGCCTCAATGGAGGGAATACCCATTTCAAGGAGATCACAGATCCATTGAAAATTTTATCTAGAAGAATTATTTTTATTTTTTTAAAAGCAATACATAGGCTAAGTTAAGTATTTACTTTCATTTCTCAGTCATTTATGCTGAAAGGAAAACTTCCAAGGCCATGTAATGCTAAACCAGCACCGTACACTACCCAGGGTCAGCTACTGGGATTGTAAGGTAGTACAAAGAAGAAACTAAGCCACCCGGAGAAGGCATCCCTTGAAAATCCAAATCAATTAAGGCAGTACAAATTCATTCTCTATCCAACTGCACTCCTTTGGTCTTCTCCATCATGCCCTAAGGAAAGTGATTATTCTATAGGATCACCTCAGCCTTGGTACTCACATCTCATTAGTATCCCCTGCTCCTGGAACCCCTCTGAATTGAGGGAGGAAAAGAGAGTTCATCCCTCCAGCTTCATTTGAGGAGGCTGGTACCCAGGTCAGTCATCTCCTCATTTCCCCCTGGCTGCATTCTTTGGATGTCATCATGTCCCTAAGTTGAGTACTTTCCCTTTCCTACTCCCCCTCTTTTAGTTTCCTTTTGTGTGTTGTCTTCTTCCATTAGGTTATGAGCTTCTTGGGGGCAGGGGCTGTCATTTCTGCATTTGTATCCCCAGTGCTTAGCATAGTAGGTGTTTAATAGATGTTTGTTGTGTGACTGACATAGTCATCTACATTTCTTCCCCCAAACCTTTCCCTCTTTTGAGAGAAAGATACCTCAAGGAAATAATCTGCTCACAAATAATAGTGTTGACTTCTCTTTAAGATATACTCTGCAACTTCCATACTGGTACCATGCATTTGCTGTCTGAGAAGAGTAAGCTAGGATTGATTACCTTGAGCATGAACTACAATGTAAATGTGAGAGTATTCCTTGGATCTCTTTAGCAATCTCAGCAAACATGGTTTATAGGTGGTTGGGGGGTATATAAAGTAAACTATGTACGAGTAAAAATGCTAATCTGCTCTTAAAATCACTGGACTAGAAAATAGAGAAGTGGTAGGCATGTAACAGGAAATACATTATTTCCATGTTACCTTCAGAAAATAATAGAGGTGACAAGATCAAAGGAGAGTCAATCAGTCAGCTAACATTTTAAGAGCCAAGGGGAAAGTGGGCTCAATCTTTGAGGACTTGAGCTCATATGTGGCAAAGACTCCTGGTTGTTAGAAATCCTTTCTCCCCTTCTGGGGATGCTCATCTTTGACTCTGTAGATACTTATGGTAGAATGTGTCACAGAGTTCTTGGAAGATATTTTGTTTCCATATTTTTATTATATAATCTTAGTAAGGTATTCCTTTTTAAAAGCTAATTAAGGCTGGTTGATTCAATACCAAGTGATAATCAATGGGGTTTGATAGGGCTAGTATTTTCCTTAACTCGATTTATTTTTTCTCCCCCACAACATTAGGTTGCTTTCCCTAAAAGAGGAAAAAGCTGCCCCCTGGAACCAGATTGGCTTGGCTTTGCTGATGCAACTTCCTGGTCATCTAGGGCATTAAAAAGTTTCACTCAGTTGGAGTCTGGATCTCTCAGACTTGGTGGTTTTTTTCTTTTTCTTTTTGATGCATTAAATCTTTTTACTTTGTAATCAAAATAGTCAATACAAATTGAAAGATTCCTAATTATTTCTTTGCTTTGAGGAAGAATACTCCTTAGCTTGGCACTGTACTCTCCACCAAAGGAGGAGAATAAACAGGCCGCTTGACTTTTAGAAAGAATGATGACAAAGGACTAAGTGAAAGGCAGCCTCAGTGGCTAGAGCAACTTTCCTCAAACATTATTTAAATATGTCCCTGAGCCAACCTTGACCCAGACATGAAGGCTGGGTCCCCAGAGGGCAGCGGATACATCTATAATACTAGTCTCTGGAGCCCTGAGGGGCTGGAGGTGGTGAGCCTTCTAATGCTGTATCTCATATGCCCCCATTTGGAAGCAAAGCTCTAACACCAGGGTTCTCCAAATTTAGGTGAGATTGGGGGATGAAATTGGGGCACTTGCAAGTCGCTGAACATTAGCAAAAGGTTTACTTTTACACATAATTACAGCATGTACATGCAAAAAGGATGCATTAGAACAAAGGTCCTCTGGACACAGCTTCCCTCATCTCTGTATAAACAATGGCAACAACAATGGACCCAGTATGCACCAGGCACTGTGCTAAGCATGTTACAAATATTATTTAATTTGGTTCTCACATTACCTCCACTTTACATCTGAGGAAACTGAGGCATATAGAAGTTAAGTGACTTGGCCAAGGTCACACAACTAACAAGTGTCTGAGGCTAGATTTGAACTCAGGTCTTCCAACTCTGTCAGTGTAACTTGAGTAGTCTTAGGCAACCATTATGTAAATTAAGCACAAAACTAGTAATGGTAAGTCTGACTAACCGGTTCAGCTGTTGTGTCCATCCATTAGGCAAGGAGGAGTAGCATTTGGGTAAACAATTCACATTGGGGTTACACTGGAGGGGAGAATACAGGATTCAGAGCCTGACAGAATAGAGGGTTAACGGTAGCTTTTCTTCTTGGAGTCACAGCCCCTCACCACTTATTTCATTGCCCATTCCCAGGATGAAGACAATGCCAGGTCCTCTCTCCATGTCCTTCCTGCCAAAGGAGCTAATCAGGCCTGACCTTCTGTAGCTACATTCATTCCCCTGCTTACTCCAGGCAGAATCCAAATGTATCATTTTCATTCTACGGGTGCCAGCTTAGAAAGCATCAATCATCATAACCTCATTATTCTTCTGATTATTTTCATGCCAGATCAGTGGGGAATAAAAGCCATCGATAAATCATAATATTGTTACAGATTATACTAATGACCTGGGCAGTGCTGTGGCATTGCTGATAGCTCTGTGTGTGATGCCCAGAGCTGCCCACATACTGTGCTCCTCTGGACAGGAAAACAGACACAAGGTACAGTCTCTTGGTCTTATTGCTCTTACTTCAAATGTGGATTTTGTCACCACTATCTCTATAGGCATTCTTCTGAATCCCTGTGTTAAAATTTGTGGGCACTGTTAAGTGGCCACCATTTCAGATGATCAAAGTCACATAGTGGGCTGAGGCATTCTGAAATGAATTATAGTACAGGTTCTGCACCAAATGATTGTGTGCCTTTGTTCACCAAAAATGCAACCAGTTGTTCTGATATCTAAGGCAAGCAATGCAAAATTTAACTTAGGCAAGTATCACAAACATTGTACCAGAGCTGTAGTTATGACTACTCAAGGGCTTACTTTGATTTTGTGTGGAGGGATATGGTTGGAAGTCCAGAGGTAGGGATCCTGTGGCCTTCTAGGTCCTTGGGTGTGGCCCTTTGACTGAACCCAAACTTCACAGAGCAAATCCACTTAAAAGGACTTGTTCTGTAAAATTTGGACTCAGTCAAAAGGCCACACTTGAGGACCCAGAGGGCCACATGTGGCCTCAAGGCTGCAGGATCCCCACCCCTATTAGACCTTCCATCCTTGAACCATGTAGTCCTTCCTCGACCTCTGTTGACTTCACTTAAATTGGGACATTAATACATGGCTAATGTTCTCCATGAGTTTGTTTTAAAGATCAAATTAGATCATAGATATGAAAGCAGTTTAGAAAATGGAGAGCACTATAACATGGAAGGGGTTATTATTAGATTATTCTCTTTCTTAGCCTAGCTTTTCACTGACACCTCTGTAATAATGGTTTTCTATGAGTTTGGGAATCTTAGACTTCCTTTTTTTTTCCTCAGGAATAATCAAGTTAAATAAATTGGTCTGGCTTTGTTTTGTTGTTGAGTTGTTTCAGATGTGTCTGACTTTTTGTGACCCCATTTGGGGTTTTCTTGGCAAAGATACTGGAATGGTTGGCCATTTTCTTCTCTAGCTCATTTTACAGATTAAGAACTGAGGCAAACAGGGTTAAGTTATGGGTCATTAAGCCCAGGGTCACACAGCTAGTAAGTGACATTGGATTTGTGCTCATGAACATGAGTCTTCCTGATTCCTACCTAGCCCTTGCTCTACCTACTGCACCATCTAACTGCCTTGGCTTTGCTTGGGGATTGGAATTAGAGAAAGTTTAAAGCCTTAAGTCTTTTACTTTGTGATGTGTGTTCTCAGGATACAAAAGTTACAGAATTGCTAGAGTTGGAAGTAGTGGCTTGTCACCAAGTCTTGGTATTGCACCATTGTTTCGTATGTCTATTAGAAAGAAATTAATTGCTAGGTTATTTGCTAGGCAGGATTTGTCTCTCCCTCATGCCATGTTATTGTTTTTGACATTCACTACTCTTTGTTGTTTTTATTTTAATTTTATTTATTTTTTGCTTTTTGGAGGGGGGAAGGCAGGGCAATTGGAGTTAAGTGACTTGCCCAAGGTCACATGGCTAGTAAGTGTTAAGTGTCTGAGGCCAGATTTGAACTCAGGTCTTCCTGATTCCAGGGCCAGTGATCTATTACTGCTCCACCTAACTGCCCCACATTCACTACTCTTTCAAGAAAACTTTTTGGGTTTTTGAAAAGTATTGAGATAAACTTATCTTTATGAAAAATTCATTGTCTAATATCTAGACCAACAGAAGAAAACAGATGTCATTAATGGCTGGAGGGAGTTTTTCCTTCATTTTTCTCTGTCCCTTCCCAGTTTCACAGGTGGGTTGGTTGAAGGAAGCACACACATGTACACACACACACACACACACACACACATACACACACACACACACACACAAGATAGGGAGCACCAGGAGGGATAGCCTTGACTTTCTGGCCTGGACAGAGATAGAGATATGCAAGTTCATTTCTCTGGAAATGAAAGCCAATAGATACCAGAGGCAAAATTGTCAAGTGGGTGAAATTTCATTCACATACATACCTCATAAAATCTTAGACTTGGGAGGGGCTTCAGGGGTCATCTAGTCCAACCAATATTTGAATAAGAATTTCTCTTCAACAAACTGCTTAAGCAATCCCCTAACTTTTGCTTTAAGATCTCTAATGAGGGGGATCCATGTCAGATAATTTCACTTTGGGATAGTTGTACTCATTAGAAAGTTTCCCTTCATATAAAAGGGTCTTTGGAACATATTTAGATCCCCTAAGGTGGCAGCACATATGTGAGAGACCATATTCTGGGAGAAGGCATTCTACATTTGCTTACCTCATGGTTGGCAATGTCTTTCCATTGGCTTCAGATCCAGAAATACCTGTGTTTTTAAAACTACCAGATTGGGACAAGTATCTTTCTCTTTCAGGTGGCATCCAAGGACAGAGGGTTCATTCACCAGTAGCATGGCCATCATTTACTAAATTGGGTAGGGACAAAGGCTTACGTTCTCCTTACCCTTAGACTCAGTGCCCCCGAGAAATGGACTTGGAGTTTTGTTCTGTTTCATTTATCCTTTCCAGACATAGGTGCAAAGTCCTGGGGCTGAGGGGTTGAGCCAAGATGATCTTGGATCCAGTATTCCACCCCAAACATTGTTACCAGCATACCAACACTTTACCAGAGTGCTAAGACATAAACCCAAAGTGACTTTGGACTTCGAATCTGATAGGACTAATGCTATGTAAGAACTGAGTTAAACTGTAGACCTAATCTCCCTCTCCTCCCCAGAGACAGAGTGTATGGGGGAGAATAAATTATGTCCCTAATTGTTAGGGGGAATGTTTGTATGTTTGTTCTTGTTATACCTCTGAAGTAAATATACCTTTTTTTAAAATAAAATCTAATATGGTTGTTGAGGGAGAACATTTGTGTGAATTTGAGTTAGGAGCAGTCTAGAAACACTCCAATACCCTGGGTACCAGAGAATACTGGGGGAGGTGTGGAAATGTAATGGACCTGGTCTTCAGGGGCCATAAAGAAAAAGTATAATTCTCCTTTTTCAGGAAAACCTTTCAGATACTTAACCTGGATTATCAAGTTACCTTTAAATCTTCTCTTCCATAGGCTAAACATCATCCTTCCTTTAAGTGACCCTCATATGACTTGACTTGGAGTCCCTTCACCATCCTTGAGTCCCTCCTTTGGAGAATGTCCTTGTTTTCTAATATATTAATGACTTAATGTGTTGCATTTGCACTTTAAGAGAGGAGTGTGGACAGGGCAATGTTGAGTCTATAGAAATGAATGTCCAAAGGTGGAATTTAATCTTGGAACAAGAGGAAATATGTTTCAGTTAGGGGACTTTATAGTGCCTCTTAAGTCACATCACATAGGCGATTGCTTATGTATAAACTAACCCTGCCAAAATTTGACCATAAATCTTACTACTTCTTTATGAGGAAGATGTTCAGATAATTTTCTAGGAAAACCTGCTGTTTGGTGATGGAAACTGGAGATGTGTCTAACAGAGATACAATTATGAATTCTGGCAGCTGGGGGAAAATTCATTTTGAGGATTTACAGACCAAGGACCAGCCAGGCCCAAATGGTGTTCAACCTTGAGCAGGGGGTGCAAAATGAATCCACAAATATGCTATTTAACTCAACAGACATTGGAGTTTG
Source organism: Gymnobelideus leadbeateri (assembly GCA_011680675.1). Classification (NCBI taxonomy): domain Eukaryota; kingdom Metazoa; phylum Chordata; class Mammalia; order Diprotodontia; family Petauridae; genus Gymnobelideus; species Gymnobelideus leadbeateri. Next base: position 744,138 of record WOXC01007165.1, on the reverse strand, counting down.
GTGCTAATAAGGCTATGCATAAAGTCTCAAGGTAATGGGAATGGGTGCCAACTTTTCAACCAAGCAAGCCATATACACTTAATTTAGGTGAAGGAGTGGACCTTGCATATGGTGCAAGGATGGTAGAAGTGAATCTCTATTCTTATTCCTACATACTCTGAGAGGAGGTCCTGTTCTACTTGAAACTCTGCAAGACATTAGCATTGTCTGAGGTGCTTGACCAGTCCTGTAATCACACGTATGCCTCGGTAAAATGCACAGATAGGCATAAGCCAACCACATTCCTGGGTACAAACATGAATATCTTTTCCTTTCTCATCCTGTAAAAGTTCTTCAGTAATTCATATGAAGAAAACAACTCTATTCCCTTTCTGTGCCTGCTTAGGAAAAACATCTCTGGATTTTTTCCATTGCAATATCGTGTCTCCCTACAAAGAATGATTATTTTAGTATCTTCGTTTTCATCAGCAGAGTTTAAATTCCTGTGCTTTTGCCTCTCCATAACTAAGCCAAGGACTGATTGTAAGCTTTTTAATTAAAGAAAGTGAGAGTATAGATAATTTGGCACTAGTGAGGTTCAAAGGATGTTATTCACTGGTTCTTGCAAAGCAATTGAGGTAACTAGTCTGTGAAGTGAGTGTTTTCAATAATAAAAAATAATGACAACCTATATATAATAGTTTACAGGACTTTGTATATATTTTCTATTTAGTTCCTCAAAACATCGCAATGAAGTAAGGAATCATGTTTTTATATTTTCTGGGCTAACACACTCTATTCTTCATCTTAAAGTGTGAAAGCATATCTTCAGAAAAATAGCCTGCTATACTGAATAAGATTCTGAACTATGCTTCAGATACTTATTAGCCCTGTTACCCTGAATAATTCACTTAACTTCTCTGTGCCTTAGTTTCTTCATCTGTACAACAAAAGGACTGTACTCAAAACCCCTTCCAGCTCTAAATCTGTGATTCTAGGAAACAAAACTGACCCAAGCATAAATGCAAATGAATCTAAACTTTTCAGGAAATTTTATTTTTTGTTATTCTGAGCTTAACAACCCCCCCCCCAAAACGAACATTTCCATAAACAAAGAATAGAAAAGAGTATTTATATGAAACTGGATTTGCATTCTGCATGGCTTGTTTTTTAAAAATATCTAAGAAATTCAACATGTTAGTTTTAAAGCAGTCTTTTTTGTCTATGCTTCTCTCTCTGAACCTCCTTCTGTTCTCTTCTGTGCATTAAAAAAATTTCACTGATATTCCTTTCTTTCCTTTTTAAAAAATATCATTAGTACTACCTTTCCTCTTTATAATATTTTTATATAAAGTATAAGTAAGTTTATTTGTAGTATTTATTTATTTTTATGTTTTAAATTTATTTAGTTTTTAGTTTTTTTCATTATTCATTTCCACAAGATTTTGAGTTACAAATTTTCTCCCCATCTCTCCCCTACCCCTCCCACCCCAAGATGACAAGGATACTGAATCCCCTTCCCCCAATCTGCCCTCTCTCATATCCCCCCACCCCTTACTTTCTTGTAGGGCAAGATGGATTTCTATACCCCATTGCCTGTATATCTTATTTCCTGGTTACATGTAAAAACAATTTTTAACATTTGTTTTTAAAACTTGGAGTTCTAGATTCTCACCCTTCTTCCTTCCTCACCCACCTCCCCTGGGAAGACAAGCAATTCAGTATAGGTTATACATGTTTCCCTGAATCCATCCCTTTGATCTTTTTCTTCTAGTGCAATAATATTCTATTGCATTCATAAGCCTCAGTCATTGTTCAGCCATTCTCCAATGGATGATCACACCCTCAACTTCTGATTCTTTGCTACCACAAGAAATACTGTTATGAATATTTTTGTATGTATTGTTGCTTTCCCTTATTCTTTTATCTCTTTGTGGTAAATGTTGAGTAGGGATATCAGTCAAAGTTTACACCCAAAGTTTAATAATTTGGGGATGTAGTTCCAAATTGCTTTTCCGAATAGATGAACTACTTCACAACTCCACTAATACTGCAATAATACGCCTTTTCCCTCTGTTGTTCCTCCTCCATTCTTCCTAAAATTTTCATTTTCCTTTTCTTGGTCTTCTTTGGCAATATGATGGTTATGAAATAGAACCTCAGAGTTATTTTAATTTGCCTTTCTCTTTCTGTTAATTATTGGGAACCTTTTCCCATATAGTTAATGATAGCTTGGATTTCTTCCCTTGAGAACTGCCTATTTATATCAAATGGTCAGTATTTATCTATTATGGAATGCCTCTTGTTCTTATATCTTTGAATCAGTTTCCTATATATCTTGGATGTCAGATGTTTATCAGAGAAATTTGCTGCAAAGACTTTCCACCACTTAACCATTTCCCTTCTAATTTTAACTACATTGAATTTTTTGCAGTAAAAAGATTTTGAATTCTATGGAATCAAATTTGTTTACTTCATCTCTTATAATCTTCTCCATCTTTTACTTGGCCAAAAACTCTCCCTCCATCCATGGTTGGTTATTTTTTGATGTGTCCTTTTATATCGAGGTCCTAAATCCATTTGGAGATTACTGTAGTGCATGGTGTAAACGTTAGTCTTCTCTAAGTCATTTAATATTGGTCAGATTGCTTTCTAGTTTCCTTTTTGTTGAATAATAAATCCTTATTCTAGTGGGGGTCTTTGGCTTTATTGAACAGTATTTTACTATATTTATTTGCTTCAGGGCCTTATGTACCTAACCTGCCTCACTTAACAATTTTTCTATTTTTTAACCAGCACTATAATGTTGGTGAATGCTGCTTTGTAGTATAGTTTGAGATCTGGTACTTCTAGGCCCCATTTCTTTTCACTTTAAAAAAAAAACTTTCCCTTGAGATTCTTGACAATTTGTTCCTCTAAATAAATTGTGTTCTTTTATGGCTCTATAAAGTAACTTTTTGATAGTTTGATTAGTTTGACACTGTATAAATAAATTAATCTGTATATTATCCTTTTGTTATATTGGTATGGTCCAACCATGAAAAATGTATATCTCTCAAATTATTTAGCTTTATCTTTATTTCTGTGAAGGGTGTTTTGAAGTGGTATTCATTTAGTTCCTGTGTGTGTCTTGATAGGTGGACTCCCAAATATTTCATACATCCCACAGTTATTTTGGATAGATATTTTCTATCACTTCCTGTTTAACTATGTTGATAATCTACAGAAAGGCACAGACTTATGTGTGCTTCATATCTTGGTGTTTTACTGAAGTTGTTAATTGTTTCAATTAATTTTTAGTTAAAATTCTAAGGTTTCCTAAATAGAATATCATATCAACAAAATGCAATCATTTTTGCTTCTTATGCCTCTGCTTACTTTCTTAATTTTTTTGACTATAGCTACCATTTCTAAGACTAGATAAAACAATAGTGGTGATAATGGACATTCTTTCCTTACAAACTCTGATCTTATTGGAAAGAACTCTAGCATTTTTCCATTACATATAAGCTAATGTTTGACTTTGAATATATACTATTTGCTATATTAAGGAGAAATCCATTTGTTCTGATGATTTTAAGTCTTTTTAGTAGAGAGTGTTTACCAAAAAAAGTTTTTTCTACACATCTTGATATAACCGGAGATTTTAGTTTTTGTTACTAATATGGTCTATTATATTTATAGTTTTCCTAGTATCAAATCCATATTTTTCATTCCAGATATAAATTCAACTTGGTCATAATGTATATATTTTTTCATATGTTCCTATAGGTTTTAAAAAATATTATTTCCTTCATTTTGCAGGCTATTTTTCATTGTTGAAGGAATTTGGTAGCATTCTTTTCTGTTTTTAAAATAGCTTATGTAATATTTGAATTAATTTCTCTTTGAATATTTGCTATATTTAACATCTAAATACACCCAGTACTAAGAGATTTTTTTCCCCTTCAGATTTCATTTATGGCTTATTCAATTTCTTCTCTGAGATTAGATTAAGTTATATTTCTTGTTTGAGAAATCTGGATATTTTACATCTTTGTAAATATCTATCCATTCATTTGTTATCATTTTGCTGGTATAAAATTGGGCAAAGGAATTTCAAACAATTTCCTTGATTTCTCTTCATATGTTGTAAATTATCCTTTTAAATTTTTAATATTGACTATTTGATTTTCTGCCCTTTTTAAAAATAAAATTTTCTGTTTATCTTTTTATTAGTGTTTTCAAAAACAAGTGCCTAATTTTAACTATTAATTCAACTTTTTTTTTAAACTTTCAATTTTGTTACAAGTTTTCAGAATTTCTCACTGGCCCTGGAGTCAGGAGGATCTGAGTTCAAATCCAGTCTCAGACACTTAACACTTACTAGATATGTGACCTTGGGCAAGTCACTTAACCCCAATTGCCCTGCCTCCCCCCCCCCCCAAAAAAAAAGACAAAAAAAAAGTTTTCAGAATTTCTATTTTGGTGTTAAGCTGAGATATTTTGCATGCCCATTTCATTGATTTGATTTTTCCATCTTGTTAGTGACAATATTTAGAAATAGAAATTTCTCCTTAGTAATATGTTTACTTCATTCCAGATGTTTTGTGATGCTGTTTCACTGTTGTCAATTTCTTTAACAAATTTTTTGGTTTCCACTGATTCGTTCATAGTTTTCAGTGAGTCTAATGATGATTCTTAAATCACATGTTTTGTTTTGTTTTGTTTTTTCTCTAGATCAGTATACTTTTTACCTTTAAAAAAAATCTTTCTTTTTGACTTTGTTTTAATGTTTCTTATTGTCTCATGTCTTCATTGAGCTCTCCTTGGTCTATTCTTCTTTTCAGGGAGTCTGTGCTTACATATGGTTTTCTGCCTTTTGATAGAAGCTATTTATTTCCTTCCTGGTATATTATCCAGATAATCTTATTTCATTTGAACTGTCAGTTTTTTATTCTCTTGTTTTATTTCTTTTTTTTTTAAACAAATGCTTTATTAACTTCTGTTTTACATCATTCATTTCCGCCAGATTTTGAGTTACAATCATTTTCCCCCCATTATTCCCTACCCAACCTCCCAGAATAGTAGTCCCACAAGATATCGCTTCCTCCAATCTGCTCTCTCCCATACCTTCTCCCATACCCCCATCGACTTTTCCATTAGAGGAAGGTGAGTCTTTGTGTCCCAATGCCTGCACATCTTATCTCCCTATTACAAGCAAAAGAGTATTAACAATAGTATTTATATATATCTGAAACATTTAATGTTACGACCTCGAATTTCAGATCCATTTCCTTCCTCCCTTGTCACCCATTCCCTCTTGGGAGATAAGTAATTCAGTATATGTTGTACATGTCTAGCTATGCAAAACATTATCATAGTAGATATATTGTACAAGGCTGCTTATAATTCCCTCCCACTCATCCCACCCCCCACCTGGTCCATTCCCCACATGATCCTGTCCCTCTTCTATAGTGGGTACTTCCAACCTCCCCTCACCTCAAGGATGCCCTCCCATCCATCATCCCTCCTCTCATCCCCCTTCCCCCTATCCTGCTGCAGGTTGAGATATCCCATTTAGTATGTATGTCATTTTCTCCCTGAACCAAATTCAGTTTGAATGTGGTTTTGCCTTTTTAGCCTTCCTTATTTTCCCCCTCTTTTGCAACCACTTCCCCTTGCTTCTTCTGCATGGGATAGTTTACACTACCCTGTCTCTCCCCATCTTCTCTTGCCACTTTCCTCTCTCACCTCATAATTTCATCCCTTGAGTATTCTCCCTTCCCAACAAATTCAATTTATGCCCTCTATCCATATATAACTGTAACCATATACACACACATTCACATATGTATTCATATGACCACACCCCTTCTTCCATTATTTTCATAGTGAGAAAGATATCATCAGTCACAGTTATTGCTTTTCCATATAGGAATGTAAATAGTTCAACTTTGATAAGTTCCTTTTGATTTCTTTTCCCTGATTACCTTCTCAGGCATCTCTTCCTTCTTGTGTCTGGATGTCAAATTTTCTATTCAATTCTGGTTTTTTCCTCAAGAATGCTTGAAAGTCCTCTATTCCACTGAATGACCATATTTTCCCCTGAAATAAAATACTCAGTTTTGCTGGGTAGGTGACCCTTGGGTTCATTCCCAGTTCTTTTGCCCTCTGGAATATCATATTCCATGCCCTTCGATCCCTCAGTGTAGAAGCTGCCAGGTCCTGGGCTATTCTGATTGTGTTTCCACAATATTGAAATTGTTTCTTCCTGGCTGCTTGGAGTATTTTCTCCTTGATCTGGGGATTCTGGAACCTGGCTATAATATTCCTGGGAGTTTTCTTTTGGGGTCTTTTTCAGGAGGTGATCGGTGGATTCTTTCAACCTCTATTTTGCCCTCTGGATCTAAAACATCAGGGCAGTTTTCCTTGAGAATTTCTTGAAGGGTGATTTCTAGGTTCTTTCTTTGATCATGGCTTTCAGGTAGTCCAATAATTTTTAAATTGTCTCTCCTGGATCTATTTTCCAGGTCAGTGGTTTTCCCATGAGATATTTCACATTGCCTTCTAATCTTTCATTTGTTTGGATCTGCTTAACAGCATCTTGATTTCTCATAAAGTCATTAGCTTCCATTTGCTCCAGTCTAACTCTGAAGGAATGAATCTCCTCAGTGAACTTTTGAGATTCTTTTTCCATCTGGCAAATTCGACTTTTTAAGGCATTCTTCTCCTCATTGCCCTTTTGGGCCTCCTTTGCCATTTGAGTTAGTCTATTTTTTAAGGTGTTGTTTTCCTCAGTCAGGCTGTTGACCCTCATTTCATACTTTTCCTGCATCCTTCTCATTTCTCTTTCCAATTTTTCCTCCACTTCTCTTATTTGATTTTTAATGTCCTTCTTAAGGTCCTCTATGGCCTGCAACCCGCTCATGGTTTCCCCTGGGGCTTTTGGAGCAGGACTTCTGACCTCACAGTCCTTTTCCTGCGCTATGCCCCCAAAATAGGAGTCTAGGGTTGCATTTTTATGTTTCCTTTGCCTTGGCATGTTGCCACTTAATTACTTGACTTTCAGGCTTGTTGCCACACTATGGCTTTAAGGCTAGATAGAGGAATTTTCATCCCGAACGTGTGGGGGGCAACTTCCGTTTCTGGCAAGCTGTAAACCCACCCACGACTTCCACCCTAGATCACAATCCAGCTCCAGGGAGGTTAAAGCAAGAGCGATTACCCCCCAAGACTGATCGCTGGATCTCCCTACAAATTTGTAGGCTGGGAGTGGGAGCTGCCTCTGAAAACTACAAAATGGTGTTTGTCCTCAGTGGCTTCTAGCCCCCAGGGGAGGGAGCCAACGCATTCCCTAATACCAGTCCCAAAGTCCATAGGACACTAACTTCTTACTTTGTCCCAGGCAAGTCTATGTTGATAATTCTGGAGTTGCCACAGCTCCTGGTGTTCTGGGGTTCCTCCAGCTGGCTGCTGGCCCTGCCGCCCTGGGGCTAAAACCTCGGCTCATGCGGACCTGGGCTCGGCTCGGCTCGGCTCCTGCACTCTGCGCGCTGCACACTGCCAGGTCCCAGACTGCTGCACTGGTCCTTCCTGCAGGGCTGCTGGGCTGTCCTCAGCGGGAGGTTAGCTTCTCTGTGTCGTTCTGTGGGTGCTGGGGCTTCAGAAGTTGTTCAGAGTCCCCTTTTACATCGTTTGGGGGGAATGTGGGGGCAGAGTGGCTTGGATGAGCTGTTTCTACTCCGCCATCTTGGCTCCGCCCCCCTTGTTTTATTTCTTTAAGGTACCATCTGTAGCCAACCCATTTTTTTCCTCTGAGGTTCTGTTTGTATTTCTTGTGCAGTCACTCTCTTCTGAGTTTCTCTATTGAGAATTTTTTGACCCATAGTATTTCTTGATAGTGCTTGGTACCTTCTTATGTTTATATATCTATATAGATACATAGATATAGATATAGATATAGATAGATGAATATCTATCTATATCTATATCTATATCTCCATCCTCAGTTCCTGATTTTGAATTTTGTGCCAGGGGCTAGGCTATATACCTTCTGTAGTCTTAGAGGTCCCTTTTTGATCCTGAAATCTATTTCCTGGGTTTCCATTACTGACTTTCATTTCCCTGACTTGTCTGAATTCAGAATGCTGGCTGGTTACATCATTCCCTGTGTCATTCCTTTTTGGAATCCCTCTAGAGCATATCAGGTCATACTGCTAAAGTATTCCACAGAGGAGTGCCTTTTTTATAGTACTACTGTCTCCTCGCTTCATGTCTATGACCAGAGCAGTCAGAACATTGATTGACACTAGACTTCCTTATCTTAGCCTCATCAGGCCTCAAAACATTCATCATAGGGATTCAGCTCACCCCAACATATCAGATCAGTCCAGTTGCCTCCAATATATATATCCAGTTGCCAAATTTTGTTGATTATACCTCCAAATCTCTCAATCTGTCCCCTTTGCTGCTCATGCCTCTTCCCTCGCCCAATTACCTTGCATTTATTCTGTATATATGTATATGTATACATTTTCTCTCCACTTAGACACTTTTTTGGGCCAGGATTGTTCCATTTGTTGCCTAGGTATCATCAATGCTTGGCACACAGAATGTATTTAATAGATTGTTGTTGATTGATTTAGAATCAGAAAAGGTGAATTTAAATTACAGCACCACCTAGCTTTGTGACCTTGAAAAAGTTATTCATCATTTTGGAGCCTCGGTTGTTATTTTTTTTTTTATTTCTAAATTGAGGGTGATAATACATGTACTGTCTTCCTCATAGGGTTGTTACGAGAATCAAATAAGATAAAGTAAGTAAATCACTTTGTAAGCCATGATGTGGCTATTATCAAAGAGCTAATGTTCCCCTAACTTTCTTTGTCTTCCCTTGGCAAAATTCTCCATGGTCTTCAGATGCCCTAAAGAAATCAGCAGAAAATAGATCCCTGTTTTTTTTTTAAAGATGATCATAAATAGTAATTCATTTGACATTAGTTCCTTGTATACACTTTATTATCCCAGTTTCAAGTTAGAAATGTCTCATCTATATAGCCAACGACTGCAGTCGCTCATGGTGAAGGAGATTTAGCTGTCAGATAATTTAGCAATTGGTTTGAAGGGATAATCTCCAAGTTGGTAGTGCCCCGTGGAGATTTGTGGTAGCCTTAAACCTTTAGGGTAGTGATGTGTGGCATTAAAACAGTGTGCCTTTCTAACCTTTCAGATATTTTAGATCTGAAGACATAGAAGCTTTCTGAATTGGTGACAGCTTCAAAAATATTTCAAGATAGATGAATGTCTAAATATATAAACTGATATAAACTGAGAAGAGAGCGAATGCTAATAGGGTAACAAAGGGTTGTCTGGTAGGAAATATTAGACATGTTATATGGGCTCTTTTTAAAAAATCTCACCCTCCCAAGCCACATTCCAATATATACATACTTGCCCCTCCATGCCTCTTCCTGGCCTCTTATGTTCTGTGTGTGTGTGTGTGTGTGTGTGTGTGTGTGTGTGTGTGTGTGTGTTATGTACAATCCCTATGTGTGGACCACTTTCTCCATAGAGAGTATAGGTGTGCTGGTGAATATGCTTCAGATTTATGTGGAAAAAGTTCCATTGTAACTCTTCCTTCTATATTACTTCATTAAATAATCTTGCTTTGAATGAATTGTGTCTATGATTAGAGAAAGATCAAACACACCAGTGGGGTCCCTAATCTATGGTTGTGAGTGCATTCAAACCCACAAAACTTCTTAAATTTAACAGAGTCATTCTGAGACATTCTCATGTTAACAGGGGGTTGGTACCCTGAGTATTATCCTTATGTTCTAGCACTCTTTTTTTCTCTCTTAGGAGAGAATCTATTTCTAGGTTAAAGTCCTTCTTTACATTATAATAATCAGGTCTTGAAAAGTATATCTAGGATTTTAATGATCTGTACTCAGTAGGGAAGGTATGCTCAGAAAATTTCAGGGTGGGGACCAAAAGGGAAAAAGAATGTGGGGTTTTAGAATAACTTGGAAATGGTCTGCGTTGTTTTTGTCAATACCATATTGATATCAAACTTCTAGAATGTCTGGGGAATTACCACAGTTAAGATAAATCAGAGATAGTGTAGTTTACAGGACAGTTCCAGTTTTATCTATAGTCTGAAAGCCTTGACTATGGGAGGTGTCTTTCAGCTTTGGGGGCATGGGTAAAGAGGTTGGGAGGGATCTAGAGAAACTAAGAAGATTTCCTAGTGTAGGAGAAAGAATGCTAGACTTGGAGCTATAAGAGAGCTTGGTTCAAATCCTTCTGGTATTTATTAGCTGCATGACCGTGTGCAAATCATTTTGCCTCAGTTTTCTTACTTATAAAATGGAGAGAACAACATTTATATGATCTACATTAAAAAGTTAGTTGTGAGGCTCCAGTGAGATAATGTATTTGGGCAAAGTGTTATATGCCAGCTATTATTATTATTAATATTTCTAGTATTTTTTGTCATACTCTGACTTTGTCACTGAAGTCCCAGGCTTATAAAGCAGGAATGGATGCTGGTTCTTCCCATCTATCTCTAAAACTACTGCTTGCTTGCAGCTATGGTCATTTGTTTAAATAGTTGACTAGCTACTCTTACAATAATGACATACAGTAATGAGAAACAATAATGTGATTGTTTGCTCTAGTTCATAAATTCTTAACCTTTTTTGTGCCATGGATTCATTTGTTTGTCTGACGAAGCCTAAAAAGCCCTTCTCAGAATAATGTTGTTCTAAAAAATTTCAAGGCTTCTAGAAACACGAAATTTAAGTTAGAGATTAGTAAAAATAGAGATATATTTATTCCTGGAGAATGACTGAACAATGTATTTTATAGGATTGTGATGGAATACTGTTATGTTATAAGAAATGATAATCAGGATGCTTTCAGAAAAATCCTGGAAAGACTTAAATAAACTGATGCAAAGTGAAAGGAGCAGAACCAGGAAAACATTCAATATATAGTAACAGCAACCTTGTACGATGATCAACTATGAATGACTTAGCCATTTTCAGCAATATAATGATCCAAGATAATTTGGAAGGACATAAGATAAAATACTACCTACTTCCAGAGAAATAACTGATGGAGTCAATGCAGATTGAAGCACATTTTTTAAATTTTATTTTCCCTGGCTTTTTTGGGTTTATTTTCTTGCACAACATGACTAATATGAAAATGTTTTTCAGGGCTGCACATGTATAACCTATATCAAGTTGTTTGCCTTTTCATTGAGGGAAAAGGGAGGGAGGGAGAGAATTTGGAACTGAAAAAAATTTAAAAACAAATGTTAAAAATTGCTTTTACATGTAATTGGAGGAAAATAAAATCTCTATGGATTAGCATGTTTGAATTTCCTTGTGGTGCTGGCTTTTTTTTTTTTCTTAGTAAAAGACAGGATGTTATCCATCAGAACTCTAGAGAACGATTCTGCTCATGCATGTTTGGCAGCTTCTTCACCAAATCTCCTCTCCATAAATGGAAGGAAACATATATTTTCTACATAGCAACACTGGAGCTCCTTTGACTCCCTTCTTGGTTTGGTTTTGCTTCTTCCCTTATTTGGCTTTTCTTCTTTGCTTTCTAAAATCTCTTCCCAATCCATTTTACTTCCTACTGTTCTCTGACATCTCTGTTCCTTCTGGTTACTCACTTTTTCCCAAATACACACACACACACACACACACACACATGTGCATGTATATATGTATATGTATGTGTATGTATATACAGACACACATATGTGTGTGTATTTGTAGTCCTGCCTCAACACTTTGCTCATGTCTTTTCTGTCTGGAAATAGCTTTTCTCCTCCCTTCTGCTTATCCAAACACTGACCATCCTTCAAGAACTGGCTCAGGAACCACTCCTTCCATGGACCTTGAGCATACCATCTCATAGTGATCTTTTTTTTTTTTTTGCTTTTTGGAGGGCAATTGGGATTAAGTAACTTGCCCAAGGTCACATGGCTAGGTTTTTGTTTGTGTGTGTTAAGTGTCTGAGGCTGGATCCAGGGCTGGCACTCTACTCACTGCGCCACCTAGCCACCCAACACAGTGATCTTTATAATAACTTCATTACACTCTCTCACCTCTATCCCCTCTCCTGAGCAATAATCTAGAGAGTGGTTGATATGTATTATATTCCAAATTGTGGCAAAAGATAGAGGAAGCAGTGGTGGGGCCATGGGAACTGGAATCTAGCCATAACCAAAGCTTCTGCTCAGCCTAATTCGATGAGACATTAAGAAATTATGGGGGAAGAGAGAGGTATGGAGAGAGGAAAGGAGGGGCAAAGTAGAGAGAGAGGAGAGAGAGAGAAGGAGAAGGAGGAGGGCCAGAAGGAAAGAGAAAGACAGGGAGAGAGAGAAGGAGAGGATAGTCTGATATACTGCCATGTTCTCTGTCTCTTTTCAGAAAAGTAAGCTAGTCCTTTCTCAGAATGAATTTTGTCTTCTCCAGCTCTCAGCTTGAAGTGCTCTTAAATCCAAATTATAAGGGGGAAGCAGTTTGGCCCATTCCCCAGCTATCATTTTGTGACTAGACAAAGGAACTCAGAGAATCAGACTCTCCAACAAAATATATGTTCCTCTGTGATTCTATAATCTGATTTAGAGAGTTAATGAATGGTGGATCTGTAGGCTGCCTTTATATGCACTCCACCATCCATGTATCTATCAATGACCATGTTAAATTGTTCAAAAAGCCAAGGGTAAAGAGTCATCTGATCTAGTCACACACCCATCTCCTCCCTTGCCCCCTATACGTACCCTTAGCCCTTGGGTTTGGTTATCTCACTCATCTGCTTACCACACTGACTCCCAGCCTGCTGACTTGCCTGATTGTGACCAGTAGTGAACTCACATGGCAGTCTTGTGACTTCTCCATTGCTTAGTATTTCAAACACACTGTACTACTCTGGCATCTTGCCACTGAGGATTTTGTTGTTGTTATCTGGAGGTCTTGATATCTGCCATGAAACACTTACCATTGTAAATAACGACTATTTGGGTTATAAGTGTTGTGTTTATGGACATGGCCCAACTCTCACCAAGTCTTCTATGCCTTTGGAACCCCTCAATGACTAGAAATTGGCAATTCCACATTTACCTTCTCTCCTCTGCCCTCTGCAACACATACACATACTTCTGTCTTTGAAAGAAAAATTTGTTTCATCCCAGGAAAATTCATTTATAGAAAAATAAGTGAAAGGAATGGATGTTTAGGCCCACATGGTGCTCATTTTCTGGTTATTGCTTTAGCATGTCTTCATCTCCATCTGTTAAATTAGAGACTCTCCCTGCCAAGATTACACCTGGTTTCAGCTGGAAGGGAAAGGACTCTGGCCTTTCATCTTTTGAGTCTTTTTGTTATTATTGGACCCAAGATTTGGCCATGGATCAGACAGCAGGGGTAGGGAGGTGGGAGTACCTGAAAACCATCAGTGTGGCTGGTGTGGAGAGGAAGTCATTAGAGTATTTTGGAATGATTGTGGTGAGTTTCTGTATTGGTGAGGCCAAGAACCCATTGCTCACACGAAGGCAGGTTGGATTTACCATCAGCCAGGGCAGAAAGAATCAATTATCAGTGTTTTGAGGTTTAAGGTTTTCTTGTTGACCCCAGGTCAATGGGGGAAAAAAAAAGCCCATTGGAGCCCCCTCATAATTACTGGGTGGATGTGATTAAGCTTAAGTAAGAGACGTGAAAAGCTGTGAAATAGCGAAGGGGCTGTGCACATAAAGCCATATGCTGAATTTCCTGGGTAGAAAGATTGCTTTTTCAGTTGGTTATAGGGTGGCTGTTAATATTTCCTGGAAATCTGGCTTCTTTTCTTTTCTTTCCTTTTAATATAGCTTTGAGAGAAACCAAATTATGCTTTAGCAAGCCTAAGAGGATTTAGTCCATCATTTTTTCAGCATCTTTATAGTGTGCATATCCAGTGAAAACCATTTCCCATAAAAAATGCCAGGGTAGGGCATTTCTATGGGATTTTAAGCTTATTTAAAATTAATTGCAGATTCATTTCACTGCACATTCATCGAGGATTTTATTATTATTAATATGAAGAAACAGTGAGGTCTTTGCCAAAAATTTGAAAGGGCAAAAAGTGACTGCTCATAAGAGTTTCCTAAGTGAAGCAGACATCTGCCTAAGGTATGCATTCTTTGGCTAACCAGGCTCATGTATGTATTTGATTAAATGGAACCTACCACATTAATCGGGATTTGGAGTTTATTTTCATTATTCCAACTCCCTTGGCTATTTGTCCTACTTCAAACTTTCCTCTGATTTCCCCTACAGCAACTAAGTAAGGTACTAACTGTGGCTATTTTGGTGAATTGATGAATGACTCACAAATATATAGCATGTTGGCTCTAAGTAGTAACTTAGGGATCACATGATTAATGCCTCATTTTACAGTTCAACAAACAGAGGCCCTGCCACCCTGGGCAGTGAAATAACTCGATCAGGTTCACACAATGATTTAGTGGCATATCTGGGATTAGAACCCAGGTCTCCTAATTCTAAATCCAGTATTATTTCCATTATTCCATGCTACCTTTTCTAAGGTGGTAGAATGCAGAGACTAGGTTATAGAGGGGGGAAATCTTGGAGAACTAGATTTTGGGGGGGGAGAAGGAAATTCATTGGATATTGAAATGGGGGGTTATGAAGAATGACTTATGAAGAGAACAAGTTGCTAAGTTTTATTAGATGAGCAGAGGGGTTAGAATGAGGCTGGCAGTTTGGTCAGCTATCATTTCTTCCTCCCTATGATGGAGCCACAAGTTGATTTTTTTTTCAATGGCCTCTAATTAATGCCACTCCCTTGCTTCCCTTTCATGGATTTTTTTTTCCTGAGACTTCAAGAACATGATCTTTGGGACTCAAATTTGCCAAATCCATGGGGAAATTCTTTCTTGTATTAAGAAGTGCAAATATCACTCCATTCTGAAGGAGACAAAAGAAAGAGGAGGCAAGATTGCTGCCCTGTTAAGTTTCTGGATTGCCAAGGATGATCTGGCCCTTGTTCATAGTGAGTCCTGAATTAGAGTCAGGAAGCACAACCAAGAAATATTCTTAAGGCCACTCATAACAGAAATGCAATAAAAAAAGAAATGACTCATTCAACGCACTATAATCTTTTAGCCTCTTCTTCCTAAGTTGGACCCACTGATGTTGACTTATCTTTGTTGCCTGTCTTAGCTGCAACAAGACACCATTTGCACTGGCCAAGTTGGAGACTCACCTTTTTTCCCTATATCCTTCTTTCCTTTCTCTAAGGTAACATAGCATTGTGGTTGGCCATTGTTTCCAAGTTCTTAAGAAATGGAACTTATTGACTGAGCTATAGTACCATTTAGTAGGAGATGATTTCTGAATCACTGGGGAGTTGGACTTTGTTTTGTTGTTGAAGCAAATCCAGAGGTGTGTTTTTATCACATTTCCTGTTACTGCCAGCCAAGTGATGGGAGAACATGGTGTTCTTGCTGACTTCACTAAAAATAAGAGATAAGAGATGTATGAAGGAGCAAGTATAGAGGTGAGTATCTATGTTATACCCAATGAAGAGTTCTAAGATTTACCTTATAGAATCAGTTACAAAATTTGAAAGTTGGAAGCAAATTCATCAGTACAACACAAACCCAAAAGAAAAGACAGGGAAACCCACTGATTCTTGATATAGCCTATAATGCTTTTGGACAACTCTAATTTTTATGTGGTTTTTCCTGATATCAAACCTAACTTTGTCTCTTTGCAACTTCCATCCCTGACTCTTGGTTTGCTTTTTGGGCAGACCACCAAGAGGTTACCATTTCTGGCCTGGATGCTTTTCCTTCATCACCTTTTGTTAAAGTCCTTTCCTTCCTTTAAGATCTAGGTCTTTTGTTACCTCCTCTAGGAAACCTCCTTTGACATTCCCCTCCCTGTCCCAATAGCTGAACATAACCTAGTACCTACACACCTTGTATATAGTATGAACATTGTTGAACTGAATTGAAGAACTTCTTCCCCAAATTTCCCATAAGACTTTGCTAGGACCTCTCCTTTGCATTTGCATAGGCTTTGCATAGCATCTAGGGCTAGAAAGGACTTCAGAAACCATCTAGTCCCATCCCTTTATTTTATGGTAACAAAACTGCAACCTAGATTGGTAAAATGACTTTCCAAAATGACAGAGCAGACAATTACCAAAGACAGCATTTATGGTATAGCAGAAGGAATGTCAGATTTCAAAGTAAAATGGCCTGGGTTTGAATCATTCTTTACTACCTTTGTGTCTTTAGACAAGTCCCTAACTGTACATAACCATTACTTACACATTGTGTCCCTTTAGAACGGGAGCTCCTTGAGGATTTCAACAGTTTATGCCTTTTTTTCTATTCCCTGGGCTTTACATTATACGTTCTTATAAATTCTTATTGATAAAGGTCAATAATTTCAAAGAAATGAAGGGGGGAAATGTAAAGGAAGGATATTTAGCAGTAGCAGACTTTATATTATAAGGTGAGAGCATTGTTGAAATATAAAATGGATAATTTTTATTATTTTATTTTATTTTTGGCTTTTTAATTTTCTATGAATTAATTTACTTTTAGTTTACAACATTCAATTCCATAACCCCTTGAGTTTCAAATTTTCTCCCCCCACCCCCATGATGGCATGTAGTCAAATACAGGATCTACAAATTCCTTCACATTAAACATTAGTCAGGTTGTAAAGAAGGATTATGCCCAATGGAATGAACAATGGGAAAAAAGGAAACAAAACAAGAAAAAGAGAGAGAGCGGGTAGTTTGCTCCAATCTGCATTCAAAGTCCGTAGTTCAATTTTGATTATTTTAAAAGCCAAAAATAGAAGGAAAGCAGAAAACTGGGAAAAAAAACTTGCACAGGTAATCTCTCAGATAGATTATGATTATGTTGGAATACTGCTGTGATTGAAGACATGATGAGCTGGCTGATATAGAAAAACATGGAAAGACTTGGACCTATGAAGGAAGGTGCTTTCCACCTCCAGAGAAAGAAATGACATGCAGAAATATGCATAGTACAGTCATATATATATATATACACACATATGTGTGTATTTGTATATGTGTATGTTTGTAGATATTTATGCATATATATCATATATACATATATATTATATCCACATTTGGGTAGGGTAGGGGGAGGGGAAAAGGGAGGGAGAAAAAAATAAAGTAAAAAGTGCACATCAAAGAATAAAAGAAAAAACCTAAAAGGAAGCAAATAAAAGCTGGGTAGCTTTGAAAACAATGTGTAGTATTTATTACATAAATTTTCTTGAAATGGAAATTTATTGTTTTATATTGAATCCTTTTCATGTTCTGCTGTGTATGTGGAAATGTTCTTTTTTTCTTGTTTTATATTTAAGTTTAAAATGAATAAAAAACTTACTCCAAAAAAGTAAGTTCTTGTTGTTGATGAATAATATAGCAATTAAAAGTTGGTAAAGTGCTTTACATACATCATCTTTTGAGTTTCTCTATTCCTTTCTTTAATAAAGTACAAGGGGAAAACTTGAACTCCTCAGGCTAATAGAAACCTTGAAAGGCATCCTGAAGGGATGAGATGGAAACTATTCATAGGACATGCTGGGGAGCATGGAACCAACAAATCCTTAGAGGTAGTGAAGGAGAGAACATATGGGACTCAGGACTTGAGATAGGGATAGAACAGCAGGATCATCAGCACTGGTCTTGAAATGACAAAAACTTGAACTCAAATCCTGCCCCAGTCACTAGCTGTGCGACTTTGGTGAAGTCATTTAACTTCTTTCAATCTCAGTTTCCCCATGTGTAAAATGGGAATAACAGCACCTTCCTAAGTGGTTGTTCAATTAAGAACCACTTGAGACAACATATGTAAAGTGTTTTTCAAACCTTAAAGCACTATGTAAATTGTAGTTATTATTAGGAGGGGGAAGGCAGGGCAATGGGGGTTAAGTGACTTGCCCAAGGCCACATGGCTAGTAAGTGTTAAGCATCTGAGTCTGGATTTGGACTCAGGTCCTCCTGACTGCAGGGTGGGTGCTCTATTCACTGTGCCACTTAGCAGCACCCTGTAGTTATTATTAAAGGATGGGAATGAAAAGGGGTGTGGAACTTTAGGAGCATAGATCAGTAGGGTGATAGGAGGATGCTGAAGGGGACCAGATGCTAAACACAGCCTTCTTTTGCTTCCAAGTATTGCCCAGGGATGTTCACCTAGACTGCTTTCACTCTGTTCAGCAGGGATGGAGTTTCTTCTTCCCCACTCTCACTCTGAACAGATGGAGAGGCACCAGGTGCAATCTTTTCCTGTAAGCAAAACTGGAAAGTACCTGCAGGTGGCACTGTGAACACAAGCATAGCTGAGCTGTGGCCAAAAGAAGAGGAGGAGGTGGGGAGTTTGAGAGCCAGAGTACATGCTAAATCAGGCAAGTAACCTGCTTGCTAAAAGAAATCACATCAGGCAATAATTGGAAGAAAAAAAAGTTGTAATGAAAGAGCTTCTAAACTTCAAAGGAAATTGAAAAAAAAAAAAGGAAAAAAGAAAAGTGGGAGGTGGGGAGAGGGAGGAGGAGGGACTTGTGTTTACTGCCTACCCAAGATGAAAACATTATGATTCAACAGTAAAAGCAGCTGAAATCAGAATCAGGCTTGTTAGGAATGCTGGCTCTCCAAAGACTCCTTCTAAGCGCCCTGTGCTGTCTCAGGTTTCAGAACAAAGCCAGCCTTGGCTCCCTTTCCATCTGATTGGGGAGTGCAGACAGGCTTGGAGGATCCTGGCTTTTTTTTTTTTTTATGGGGGTAGAAGGAAAGGAGGAGGGTGCTGCAGTTGGGTTTTTGTTTTTTAGCCTTTAGGTTATGACTGTGAAGGCTTTCCAGGAGGTGCTCGAGTGTCAGTGGCAGGGCTGGGGTGGAGTGAGAGACAGGGGGAGGAAGAGAAAGTCAAAAGGTTGTTTCACCACCTGTACTGTGATGTTTGGGTTTTTCAAAGAAACATATTTACTGTCTTCTGAGGACCCTTTAAGCTGGATTTCTGAATTTAGTAGCATTCAGCACGTTTTCAGACTTAAATCTGCCTTAACTGACATCAAAAGTCTTAGTAAAAATGATTTTATTTATGAAACTTAGAAAAACTTTTTTTGAGTTTCTTAAAGGAATGCATATATCTATATATGAATATATAGTTAAGATAGGGTTAGATAGACCTCACACCCATCAGATTGGCTAATAT
This sequence comes from Gymnobelideus leadbeateri, assembly GCA_011680675.1. Taxonomy (NCBI): domain Eukaryota; kingdom Metazoa; phylum Chordata; class Mammalia; order Diprotodontia; family Petauridae; genus Gymnobelideus; species Gymnobelideus leadbeateri. The sequence goes on along the minus strand of WOXC01007165.1, from coordinate 724,898 downwards.
GGGCAGAAAAAGGAAAATGATAAGTTTTGGAGGGGATATAAGAAAATCTGGGACACTGTGCATTGTTGGTGGAGTGTCAACTGATCCAGCCATTCTGGAGAGCAATTTGGAACCATGCTTAAAGGGCTAAAAACCTGTGCATACCCTCTGATCCAGCAATACCACTGATATGTCTATATCCCAAAGAGATTTTTAAAAGGGAACCTATTTGTACAAAAATATTTATAGCAGTTCTTTTTCGTAGTGGCAAAGTTGGAAATTCAGAGGATGCCCATCAATTTAGGAATGGTTGAACAAGTTGTGGTATGTGATTGTAATGCAATACTTTTGTGCTATAAAAAATGACAAACAGGATGATTTCAGAAAAACCTGAAGAGAGTTACATGAACTGATACAGAGTGAAGTGAGCAAAACCAAGAGAACATTATATATAGAAACAGCACTATTTTTTTTTTTTTGGTTTTTGTTTTTGCAGAGGGAAAGGTAGGGCAATTGGGGTTGACTTGCCCAAGGTCACATAACTAGTAAGTGTTAAGTGTCTGAGACTGGATTTGAACTCAGGTCTTCCTGACTCCAGGCCTGGTTCTCTATTCACTGTGCCAACTAGCTGCCCTGCAACAGCAATATTGCATGATGAACAACTGTGAATGACTTAGCTATTCTAAGCAATGAACCAAGATAATCCCTAAATACTCATGATGGAAAAATCGATCCACCTCCAGAGAAAAACTGATGGCATCTGAATAGAGATAGAAGTATACTATTTTTCTCTTTTCCTCCCTTTCCTTCTTTCCTTCCTTCCTTCCCTTCCCTCCTTCCTTCCTCTTCCTTCCTTCCTTCCTCTTTCTTTCTTTCTTTCTTTCTTTCTTTCTTTCTTTCTTTCTTTCTTTCTTTCTTTCTTTCTTCCTTCCTCTCTTTCTTTCTTTCCTTCCTTCTTTCTTTCTTTCTTTCTTTCTTTCTTTCTTTCTTTCTTTCTTTCTTTCTTTCCTTCTTTCTTTCTTTCTGAGTTTTCTTACACAAAATGACTAATATGGAAATGTTACACACGATTTCACGTGTATAACCTATATCAGATTGCTTACCATCTCAGGGAGGGTGGGAGTGATAGAATTTGGAACTCAAAACTAAAAACAAATGTTAAAAATTATTCTCACAGGTTATTGGAGGAAAATAAAATATTATTGTTTTTAAAAAAGAAATAAAACAAGAAAAAAGAATAGTGTTAGGAGTCAACTTAGGAGATTGTTTACAGTGTCAGATATATTTGGGGTGATGTAAACAAATATACAAATATAGTTCATTCAATTCTGCCAAGGTAGGCAGAGAGGCTTGTGGATCAGATGACCATAATTTCACCCTATGCACTCTAGTATTATGCTAACTAGTAACTTTTCAGAATTATAACCTTCTTATGCATTCTTACAATTATTTCCCACCAGGCACAAGGATTTGGGGGAAGTCACAGATAGGTGACTATATTGATGCTATTGTTGTTAAAATCTCTGAGTGAAAACATACACCCAAAGGAACTGGAATGATCTTAATACCCTGGACTTTGGGGACCTTGGTGGCAGCAGCAGGAAAGGTAAAAGAACAGGAAAGTGACACTCCTGAGAAGCTTGTACTCTGGATTGTGGCCAAATCAAAGCCACCAAAAAGAAGGATTAGAATGGGACTTGCCTCTTCCCTCCATTAGGATCCCTATTATAAGAAGGAGTGAAAATAAAAGCCAAACCTTTCCTTACAATCCTAGAATCACTTACCTCAAGGCCTCCCATTTCTGATTTCTGGTTAACTTGGGTCAGACTGGTTGGTTCTATGAGCTTAATGGTACTTTCCACTTAAAAGTTTCTGATTCCCTAGGGAAATGTGGTTGATGAATATAGGTGCTGCAAGGTGCTGCAGGAAATAGAAAATTTGAGCCTTTAAAATTTTTTTTTTTTAAAGCAATTGGGGTTAAGTAACTTGCTCAAGGTTACACGGCTAGTCATTATTTATGCGTGGGTGCTCATTTTCTGAGGCCGGATCTGATCTCGGGTCATCCAAACTCCGAGGCCGGCGCTCTTACTCACTGCGCCACCTAGCCGCCCCTTTAGGGCAATTGGGGTTAAGTAACTTGCCCAAGGTTACACGGCTAGGTTTTTGTTTGTGTGGATTAAGTGTCGGAGGCCGGCTCAGAACTCAGGTCCTTCTGATTCCAGGGCCGGGGCTCTATTCACTGCGCCACCTAGCCGCCCCTGAGCCTTTAAATTTAAAGAAGTTCTGGAATAGCAGAAGAACTGGGGTAAAAGGACAGGCAGAATGCCTCAGAGGGAAGGAAGTGTCCTATGGGCAATGGAAAAGTATCTGTGTGGTCACAACTTTCCCCACTAAATATAAGGATCCAAAATGATGAGTCCTCATATCTGAGTCCTGTGTTCTGTTCCCTTCAGCTCTGGAATGTTTTTCTGTGGCCAAACAAAAGGCTAAATGGCTAACGAGCTAACTTATTTGTGTGTGTGTGTGTGTGTGTGTGTGTGTGTGTGTGTGTGTGTGTGTGTAAGATACCATATACATTGTTGTAAAACTAAAACTTCAGTTTTGTTCAATTGCTCTTTGTAATAGTGGTGTTGGGGGAAGTGTTTGACCCCTTTAAAAAGCTGCTGGCAAAAAAAAATAGGTTAAACTGTCACTGCTAAAAGTACAACAGCACCAGGATGTAGTTAGGTATTTATACATGCACACACATATAAAACCATAGAAACAGATTAAAACTTGTTTCAACTTGCTTATCACTTTATGTATTCTTCATAGATTGAAGTCAAATAATTGATGTTGTTGTTTCTTAACAAAGAGTGTTATTTTGTAGTAAAAACCCAAGAGGGCATAATAGGTTAATTGGGGCAATGACCCATACCTAACTGTTTGGTTTATGCAGTCTGATGCAAAGGCCCACTATTTACCTTGTGCCAGCCACCTGATTTGCAATCATTGTCCTGAGAAACAACCAGCCTCCATATTACTGGACCACTGCAAAACTAAATCTATTCACAATAAAGGTCCTCTGATTCCAGCTTTGCTATTGTGGTTGCAGATCCTTAGAGGATCCTAAATCTCTAGCTTCGACTTTATGTGACAATAGAATGATAGCCACCCGCTACGTGTACTCTTTCCCCCCCCCCCCCGTAAGGGGAAACAATGTACATTTTTTCGATTCCCTAGAATGGAAGGAGAAAGGATCCCTTATAAAGGCCACCTCATCTCCCCTAGAAACATTGTCTTCCATCTAAGGAACTCTTTCGCGATCTCCAAAGAACTGCAGGATATGTTTTGATCTATAGTTCCTAGGGAACAGGTCAGGCAAATATCCTTGGGGGATCACTAGGGAGTGAAGAGATTGGGTACACAATTGGGCTGGAAGGTAACTAATTTCTCCCATACTTGAATTATCCTTTTTTTTGAGAACCAGATGCCATGTTGCTAATAGATGTTGAGAATATACTTCCCTGTCCCCAACCTAGATAAAATTATTGTCTTAGGTATTTCCCCTTTGTATCTCCCCATCCCAAATGGCTCCCATAATCTCGTGCTGTTAATGTCAGGAAGAAAACAGTCTGATGAGTTCCTCCTGGCTAAGTTATTAGAGATGTCAAGTTCCCTATCCCATTCTTCAGGGGTGCTGTCAGTTTTTAAAATGACATTAGAGAGGTCCGTGATTAATGCTAAAGAAATGAATGATAATTGTGGAATTTCTTTATCAGTGGGAGGAGGACTCTAAAGGTAAGAGGAGGGATGAGGAAGAAATTTCTCAGTGCCCCTAAATCACACACTGGGTCTATTCCCTACTTGTTTTATATGTAAGCCTAGTTCTGTCCAGCTCTTAAAATTCTGGCTACAAAAATCTCTTAAAGGGTAATAACCTAACATAATGGTCCAGCACCTTCATTGATTCTCAGGCTCCATCCTTGAAAGCACAATCAGAATCTCCAGCCTCTGCTAAATCCATGGAAACCTGTAATTAAAAACAAGACCCTCAAGTAAGAGCCCAGGCAATCAGATTAAGCTTCTCTCTTGCTCCCCAAGGAGAAGGTGGGGGTGGGGACTGGGGAAATTGAGAAGTGGGGTAGGTCAGTAGTCATGTTATGAAGACATTTTCTAAATAATTTGGATTTTTCTGACCTCCACCCCCAATCTATTCTAAGTGCATGTGTGGGGGGAATCTATTTGCTAAATCAAATTCAGCTCAAGATTAGGGTTGGAATTCCATTCCCAAAGGGAGGCTTAAGGCTTTCTTTTACAGTTTCAGCTGCATATGATAACAACTAAGTCAAGCATGAACAAGGCTGGAAGCAATTTCTCCATCCTTCCCAACTACTGCTCTTTACACTCATCACCCATCTTACTGTTTCACAGACAGTGCCCACTGATGTTAGATGCGATTACATTTACCACAGGTAACTTCAGGTTTTGTCTTTCACAGACTAGTCTAAGATTGGCCTGGGAACATGCCATTTGTATTTAATGAAGAGTTAGGTGTCTTAAAAGGGCTGCCCCAGTGGAAAAAAGAAAAGGAAGAGTATTCCATGACATCCTCCCAGTTTATAATGCCATTCTTCCTCTAGCTCCTGGCCATATCTTCAAGGCCCAGATAATGTGCTAACTTCTTCCAAGAAACCTTCTGTGCAACTCCAGCCCATGGCAATTTCTCCCTTCATTAATTCTTTTTGTATTTATTATTTATACCATAGATTTGTTGCCTATTGTTTGTTGTGTTATGTATTGTCCCATTTGTTCAAGATAATAGGAATTAGAATTGGATGGTACCTTTGAGATTAGAGTCCAATTTCCTCATTTTGAAGTCTAGGAGGTTGTGACTAGTCTAAGATGATATTCCTAGAAATAGGCAGAATCAGAATTCAAACCCAGGACCTCTCATTTGAAATCTAGACCTCTTTCCACCATACTGTTCCAGTCTTCTCAGCTAAATTATGAGTTTTTTTGAAGGTCTTCCACAGCCCAGTTTTCCCTAGAAGTTCTGCTGTATCAATTGTATATACCCAGGGCTTCTTTCAGTTGCCTTCAGTTGTTTTCATAGTATATTAGATTATTCTTTTTTTTTTTTTACTATACAGGGATGAACTTTTTTAACTTTTATTTTCTTTTTGATTTCCTTTTTTTTTATCAAGAGGCATTGCTACATTTTATACACATTTGTTTTTTAAACTTTGAGTTCCAGATTTTTTTCCCTTCTTTCTTCCTCACCCACCCCCATGGGGAAGATAAGCAATTCAATGTAGGTTGTACATGTGTAGTTACACAAAACATTTCCTTAGTAGGTATATTGTGAAAGACTAACTATATTTCCCTCCATCCTATCCCACCCCTCACTTATTCTGTTTTCTCCTTTGACCCTGTCCCTTTTCAAAAGTGTTTGCTTCTAACTTCCCTCTCCCTCAATCTGCCCTTCCTTCTATCACTTCCCCTCTTATACCCTTCCTCCTATTTTCCTGTAGGGTAAGATATACAATTGAGTGTGTATGTTATTCCCTTCTTAAGCCAAGTTCAATGAGAGGAAGGTTGTCCCATTCCCTTTTACCTTCCTACTCTTCCCCTCTATTGTAACGGTTTTCTCTTGCCTTTTTTATATGAGGTAATTTACATTAATCTATTTCCCCCTTTCTCCTCCCAATATATTCCTCCTCACCTCTTTATTTTTTAGATATCATCCCTTTATATTCTACTCATCCTGTGCCCTCTATGTATATATGTACATATATATGCCCACACTCACATATATGTGTATATACATACCTACACCCTCCTATAATGCACACACACACACACACACACACACACACACACACACATATATATACACACACACATGTATATTCCCTTCAACTGTTCTCATACTGAGAAAAGTCTTATGAGTTACAATTATCATTTTTCCATGTAGGAATGCAAATAGTTCAACTTTAACTAGTTTCTTATGATTTCTTTTTCTTGTTTACCTTCTCATGCTTCTCTTGCTTCTTGTATTTGAAAGTCAAATTTTCTGTTCAGATCTGTTTTTTTTTTTTCATCAAGAATGCTTGAAAATCCTCTATTTCATTGAATGACCATATTTTCCCCTGAAGCATTATACTCAGTTTTTCTGGGTAGATGATTCTTTGTTTTAATCCTAGCTCCTTTGACCTCCAGAATATCATATTCCAAGCCCTTTGATCACTTAATGCTAAAGCTGCTAGGTCTTGTGTTATCCTGATTGTGTTTCCACAATACTCAAATTATTTCTTCCTGACTGCTTGCAGTATTTTCTCCTTGACCTGGGAACTCTGGAATTTGCCTATGATATTCCTAGGAGTTTTCTTTTGGGGATCTTTTTCAAGAGGTGATTTATGAATTCTTTCAATTTCTATTTTGCCCTCTGGTTCTAGAATATCAGGGCAATTTTGCTTGATGATTTCTTGAAAGATGGTATCTAGGCTCTTTTTTTGATCATGGCTTTCAGGTAGTCCAATGATTTTTCAATGATCTCTCCTGGATCTATTTTCCAGGTCAATGTTTTTTCCAGTGAGATATTTCACATTGCCTTCCATTCTTTCTTTTGTTTGGATCTGTTTTATAGTATCTTGATTTCTCATAAAGTCATTAGCTTCCATTTGCTCCAGTCTAATTTTGAAGGAATGATTCTCTTCAGTGACCTTTTGAGATTCTTTTTCCATCTGGCAAATTTGGCTTTTTAAGGCATTCTTCTCCTCATTGCCTTTTTGAGCCTCTTTTGCCATTTGAGTTAGTCTATTTTTTGGGTGTTATTTTCTTCAGTCACATTGTTGACTCTCTTTTCTTGATTTTCCTGCAGCATTCTCATTTCTCTTCCCAATTTTTCCTCCACTTCTCTTACTTGATTTTCAAAATCCTTCTTGAACTCCTCCATGACCTGTAATCAGTTCATATTTTTCTTGGGAGCTTTTGATGCAGGAGTTCTGACTTCACTGTCTTCCTCCTCTTCCATGCTTTGGTCCTTTTTGTCCCGGAAAAAGGAATCTATGGTAGGATTATGTTTCCTCTGCTTGCTCATGTTGCCAGTCAATTACTTGACTTTTGTACTCTTTGCCATGGTAGAGTTCTGCTTTCAGAATGGAGAGAGCTTTGTCCCAAATTGCTGAGGTTTTTGCAGCTGCTGGAGCAATTAGGAGGGCACCCTCTCTGTAGCCCTTACAGGCTCTGGCACTTGGCCATACACCCCAGGACCTCCCCCTAAGACTGAGATCCAGATCCAAGCAGGTCAAAGCAGGAGCAATTACCCTCTGAATGGTCACTTGGTCCCTCTATGATCTGCAGGTCAGGACCTCCTGAGGCAGCACTGCTGCTGTGCCTCCACCATTTACCTTTTACAGCACTCTTGGGTGTCCTCAAGACTGTGGAGACAGCTAAAATTGCATTATTTCTGGTGCATAATTCTTATTTTCGAGAGGTTTGAGAGGTCCTGAGCACTAGAGAAAATGCTTAGGCCTCTGGTTTTTGTTGGTCATGTGACCCAGAAGTCTTTCCATTCTATCTTCTGCTTTGGGAAATAGGGGTCATTCAGGCTACTAAGTACAAGACAAATTCCCCCAGCTTCCCAGGCCTGGACTGTTCTCTTTTGAGTATGCATGAGGCTGTATCCCAAAGCCAATAATTTTTGCAGGGAGGAGGAGACCCCAGATTCTTTTGTTCCCCCAGCTCAGAATTTTTAATGTGCCCAACCTACAAAGTTCTGTAGCAATGTGTATCAATAATTAAAGAGACATTCCAAAAAGAGCCTGCAGTGCAGCAGAGAAAGAGATACGACCGCAAGCAGTGATAGGGTGGGTGAAGAGGAAAAGGGTGATAAGGGTAGGGAAGGGTAAGAGGTTCTGCCAGGGACCCACCCTGGCATCCAGTCTGGAAGGAATTCACCAGGCTCAAGCAAACTTGGAGTCGAAATTGTAAAGTTTATTGTTACGCTGTGTAAGGACAGGGGGATAGATTCTTATGGAACCTGCAAACCTAAAGAAAACACAGGCATAGTTTTAAGGAGTCAAGATAGTAAATCAGGTGTCAATTATGCTAACTAGGTGAGTAAGGGTGGGATCAGGGAGGAGTTAAGGAGTGGTCAGTGCTTAAAGGACCATGCACTTTCAATATCAACTGCGCAGGCGTATTGCCCATGATTCACTGGGAAATAGCCCAGGGGGAGGCGCTACCTGGAGGTGTGGTTTTAGGCCTGACTCGTCCTTAAAGTCAATCCTCGGTCATGGCTACTAAGGAGTGCCCAGTCTGCCACCCATCAATGTCAAGCTTGACAAGATAGATGTTGGGAACCAAGGCCATCAGAGACACAGTGTGGGTATAATTGGCTAAGGAGTTACCCTATAGATAGGGTACTGAAGAATTCATGGTGCAGCTGGCCACTCTAACTAAGGGAGATAACATTTACCTAAGCTAAAAATGTTTATAGATAGTTTTGTGAAAGATTCATAAGTAGCTTATTGTTTCAAGCAGAGATAAACGGTTCATGAGTTGTTGCTGGGCAGAGTGCTGGCAGGGGGAAGGGGCAAAGTTAATGCTTTGAGACTGGGGGGGGAAGTGTGATTTTACAGACTGCTTTTACAAACTGATTTTACAGACATAGATCCCAAAGCACCCGATTTACAAACTGATGTTACAGATTGATATTACAAACTGATGTTACAAACATATATACATCCCAAGGACCCCATCGTGGGGAGACATGTAGGCTGGCTAGTTGTAAGTGGAATAATCCTCCATGTTTGAAAGGATTTGAGACTAATCTCTAAAGGTCTCAACCTGGAAAAGGTGGGAAGGATCAGAAATCTGCTTGGGAATGTCTACTCTTCCCAATCAATAAATCTTTCTCCCAGACAAACTGCGAACAGTCTTTGAAATCATTTGTTAAGTGAAATATCACAAAACAGGAATTCTGTTCCAATTGGCTGAGGAATTTTGTCATATCCTCTGAATCCTGGAATTAGCTGGAATCGGCAAGCAGGGAAGATCTTCCAAGCACACTTTTGAGGAGCAAAGATGGCAGAGAGAGGAGAAGTTCAACAGGGTTATTGACTCTAAAGGTATCTCCGTGCAGATCTGGGCTGAGGGAAATCACGAGAAAAGGTTAACTCTTTTCTCAGCTTTTCATCCCAGGCCCTGTTTATCCAGAGCCACAGTAATTTAATCTGCTGTTTCATTACCCACATGTTTTCAGAATTTTGCCTCAACCACAAAGAGGCCAGAGGTTAACTACAGATAGATACAAGTGTAAAGTTAGACAGGGAGACCTCAACTCCTGCCTAAATGTTAAGAATTTTCCCAACTGGGGACTTGGGGTGATTGTTATTGAACTCATAATTTTTGTCTAAAATAAATTGGCTAAAGTTGAAGAGGAGGGAACTGCATGGATCTTAGGGGCCATTATATTGCCCCTAGGCTAAAAATGAACTAATTATCGTGAAAAGGTAGATTATTGAAGTATGGGAAAATATGAGGCCTTAGAAAAACATAAACAAGTGATTGGTTGTGGTATTGTAAACATGGATTTTAAATCAACAAAATGCTTAAATGGATCTGTGTTCTCACTAATGTGGGTATTTCTAATATGAGGTAGATCACATTCAATTATCTGTCCCGGCAAACTCTCATCCACATGTTTCCAAGTTCACAACAGGGGATTAAGCCAACACGCAAGGGCTCTTGTCACTCTTTTGACATTGCAATGATACCAATGAAGAACACGGCCTATCCCTTGGTTATCTCTTGTTCTTGCTACATGAATGAAACATATTTTATTGAAGTCAGTAAGCCAAAAAGTATTAAAGTGCTAACTTTGTACCAGGTAGTGTTCTAAGTTCAAGGAATCTGAAGAAAGTAAAAAACAGAGGTAGCTGGGGAGGTTATTGGCTAGAGCCCTGGACCAGGAGTCAGGAAGATCTGAGTTCCAATCTAGGACTCAATCACTTATTAGCTTTGTGATCCTAGGCAAGTCACTTAACCTCTATCTGCCCCATTTCTCATCTGTAAAATGGGGATAATAATAGGACCTACTTCACAGGGTTGCTATGAGTATAAAATGATAATTATTTGTAAAGTATTTTGTAATTTTAAAGAGTTATATAAATAATATATTTTATTATATATTGTCATTATTATTCAAAATCCCTGCCTTCAAGGAGCTTCCATTCGAATTAGGGAGATGACAATAGTCAGATGTATGCATGGTATATGCAGAGTAGAAGGAAGCTGTTCCCTGCTTATGTCCCCTGCACACTTCTTCACTGCCCTCAATGAAGTGATCCTCGACTTCTGTTCTTCAGGGACTCTAGTTCGTGTTCCATGGGTTGTAAACATTCACATCACCAGGAGAAGATTGGTTTTAAAAACAGGCGTTGGTTTCAGACTGAATCTTAGGGTTATTAAGAAAAAAACTTCATAATTTCCTACATTCAATACAACCCATTCTCTTCCTTCTGTTTGTTTCTGGGCCCTGTTTTTTGTCTGTTGACAGTGTCTATTGAAAGTATATATACTAGACAGATTCTGTATGTCTTCCATCCCACAGTTATCAGAATCTAGATGATAGGCATTCACCCTATTGTTTTTTTCCCCATGTGGGTAGTTGGGTTAAACTCTTTTGAATAGTTATGAAAATGAATTGAGAGGCTCTGTAGTACTCCAGGTACTGATACAGTCAGTACCGTGTCATCCATTAGCAGGAGCAGCTAGAGGACTGCCCTCCCTCCCAAGAATTCCTCTTCTTCCCCTTGGACTCTGTCCTAGACTTCTTCCATGATGATAATCAACACTTTTGGTGACTATTCATCTACCTGTTTGGTACAGAGGGTCATCAAATGAGGTCGTATCTTCTATAGTTCAAGGAATCTTGTATAATTTTAATGGATTGTATGGGGCATTCAAGGAGGACTAGTACCAGCCCTTTCATCTGCCTTTGGTGTCCACCTTTCATCCAACTCTCACCTGTGACTCCAGGAAGCTGTAGCATGCTCAGTAGCCACATTTAAGTGAAACTTTCAGCAGATGGGCTAAACTAGGTGGAGGGTAACTGACAGGCTTCAGACCCATCAGTGAGTTGGGGAGGGTAGTGTGTGTTTACCCTAAGCATGTGAAGACTTCTGCTGGTGGAATGGGTGGGTGAGAACAATTTCTTTCAATGACCATGAAGGAGGCTAAAGTGGGAACTGTGAAGAACTTAGAGCTTGGTCAGACATCAAAGATGCCAAGTCATCCACTGTATCCCAAGCCTTCACCAGTCATTGTGACTTGGGCCTTGTCACTGGACTTCGATGACTCTGGAAGAGAGAATGAGGCTGATGGCTTTGCACAACTCTGTCTCACTTAAATCCAATTCATGCACAAGTCAAGATATCACCACATCATTTGGTCCTCTTTGATGAAGGACAGACAATATAATTTTAATATATTCATGAAAGACACCCTATTGGAGGAGAGTCTTAAAGGTAGTATTTTGCTTAAATGATTTTCATAGCACAGTGATAACTTGTATTTATTCAACTCAATAATTCAATAAACATTTATTAAGTTCCTACTGTGTGTTAGGCAAGGTGTTAAACACTTTAGCACTTTGTGTGGCACATAGTAGGCATTTAACAAATTTTATTTGTTGATTGACTGGGGATACAAATAATAATAAGAAAGACAGTCCCTGTCCTCAAGGAGCTTACAGTCCAATGGGGGAAGATAACACACAAAAGGAGGTTGGAAAGGGGTATCCCCTCCTTCACTCCCATCTCAGAGGGAAAGATGGCTCTTCTCCTCACCAAGCCCAACCCTTCCTTCCATATATGCTCTTGATTCCATCCCTTCCTAACTTCTCCAGCAGATTGTTCCCTCTGTCATCTCTGTCTTTTATCTCCCTGTCTAATGGCTCCATCACTGCTACCTACAGGCATGCTGAAGTTTCTCCCGCTTGATCCATTCATGCCCACTCATTATCATTGTATATCTCTCCAACCTGTTCTAGCTAAACACCTTGGCCTCCATTTCTTCTTCTCTCATTCAATTCTAAATGCTTTGCCATCTAGCTTCCAACCTCATCATTCCACTGAAACTGCCCTTTTAAAAGTTACCGATCGATGATCTTATAATTGCCAAATTTAATGGCCCTTTCTCAATCCCAATCCACCCTCTCTACAGTGTTTGCCACTGTCCATCATCTCTCTCTTCCTGGATACTCTTCTCTAGTTTTTTAAATTAATCAATCAATTAATTAATTTTGAGTTTTCAACATTGATTTCTATAAGATTTTGAGTTCTAAATTTTCTGCCTGTCCTTCCCCTTTCTCCTCCCCAAGATGCCATGCAATCTGATACAGGCTCTATGTAGACATTCAGATTAAACATATTTTCATATTAGTCATGTTGTAAAGAGGAGGAATGGTCTTCTCTGGGTTTTTGTGACTTTTTTCCTGCTTCTTCTGTTTGTTTGACTTCTCAGTCTCCTTCAGTGGATCTTTATCCATGTCATGCCCACTAACTGCTACTGTCCCCCAAGACTCTCTCCTGGGCCCTTGTCTCCTTCTGCTCGATACACACTCACTGGGTGATCACATCGGCTCCCTTGGGTTCAATGATCATCTCTATGGAGATGATTCACAGATGTAAACAACCAGACCTAGCCTCCCTGCTGAGTTACCGCCACGTATTTTCAAACACCTTATGAAGAAGTCATAATGATGTCCCTCCCATCCGCATGTGAAGCTCAGCATGTGCAGAATAGAACTCAGAATCTTTGTCCCAATCCGCATTCCCCTTCTGAACTTCAGTATTCCTGCTAAGGACACCACTGTCCTAGTTACTCTGCTACACAAATTTGGGATCCTTTTTGACTCCTCTCACACGCCACATATCCAGTCTATTGCCAAGTGCTGTCATTTCTACCTTTACAAGAGAGACATATGCCCCATTTTTAATTCTTAGCCAACTTCTCTGCTAGCACTGGTCCTCATCATCTACCCTGGAGCTATTTTAATAGTCTTCTCATTAGTCTCCCTGCTTCAAGCATCTCCCTATTCCAATCCATCCTCCACTCAGCTGCCAGGGGGATTTTCCTAAAACGTAGGTTAGATCATATTGCCTCCCACCTGCCCCTCCCCAACAGATTCCAATGGCTCTCTGTTACCTCCAGGATCAGTATGAAGCCCTCTGCTTGGCATTTAAAGCTCTTTCTAGCCTTTTTCTACCTTATTCTCCTCCATGCACGCTATGACTGAGCTACACTTGCCTTTTTGCAGTTCCTGGAACACAACACTCCACGTTCCATCTTCCACTTCTGTGTCCTTGTCCTGGCTATTCCCTGTGCCTGCAATGATCTGCTCCTCACTTTGGCATCTTGGTTTCTCTACGAGAGGCCTTTCCTCATTCCCCCACTTGCTAATTCTCCCCCTCTATTCAGATCATCTCTACTCTGTATATATTTTGCATTCACTTAATTGTATACGTTGTCTCCCCAATTAAAATGTGAGCTACTGCAGGGAAGGGCCTATTTCCCCCCACCTTTCCTTGTACCCCCATTGTTTAGCACAGTGCCTGGCACATACTAAAGGCTAAATAAATGCTTGTTGACTGATGGACTGACTACACCAGAGCTCAGAAGTCCCCCTGCTCTCTGCCTGTCTGCCCTCCTTCCTTGTAATGTGCTGGGTTTGACTTTGATGAAACAACTAACAGACTTTTCTAACCCTCTTGGGAAAGCTGTTGAAAAACAAAATGCTGTATGTTGCATGAGTGTGTCTTTAGTTTTGAAAGTTGGGAGGGACAAGAGAAAGAAGTGGGAGGCACTACTCTTTGTGTTTGAGGGAAATGTTTTAACAAGGCAAAGGGAGTCAATTCCTGCTAGTTACCAAACCCTGCACTAACCACACCCCCCCATGCCATTTTCTTTTTGTGTTTCTGTTAATTGATTTAAAGTGACAATATTCCCAGATGAAGCTGTAAATTAGTTTCAAATGGGGGAGTCGGGCCACCCACTTCCATGGGATCGTATTGCAGCAACAACATTAAAACTTGGACAAACCTCAACCCAAGGTGGGGGGGTGGGACAGGACTCTTCAAAACCTCAAGTAAAGACACATTTTCAACTCCATACGCTCCAGCTCTAAAGAAAGTGGAAACAGATGGATGGTGGCTTTGATAACGAGAAAGGCAATCAACTTTAAATATATATATATTAAAAAAAAACCCTGAAAAACAAAATACTACCAAAAAGGATAGGTCTGTTTAGCAGTAAAACCCCAGATGTACAGCATTCCATCTTAAATACCACTTACATGTTAGAGGTTAATGGAGAAGGTTCTAAGGGAGAGGACTTTACATGTTTGTTGTTCTTTCTTAGAAGTCTCTCCCTCTCCCTCTCCCTCTCTCTCTCTCTCTCTCTCTCTCTCTCTCTCTCTCTCTCTCTCTTTCTCTCTCTCTCTCTCTCTCTCTCCTCTCTCTCCCTCTCCCTCTCCCTCTCTCTCTCTCTCTCTCTCTCTCTCTCTCTCTCTCTCTCTCTCTTTCTCTCTCTCTCTCTCTCTCTCGTCCTAAAAGTGAAACTTTGAGATCTAGAATTAAAATATTTGTAGCATTTCTCACATCCCCTATCCAGTCATTTGCTGAATCCCGTCAATTTTACCTTTGTAACATCTCTTGTTATTCCCTCTTGTTCCCTCTGTGACTGTCACCACTCTGGTGTAGACCTTTATCTCTTCATGCCTGGCCCATTGAAACTCCCTACAGCTACATCTCCCTACCTCAAACATCTCCCCACTCTAGTCCACCTTTCACTCGGCTGCCAAATTGATCTTTCTAAAGCACGGGTCAGATGCAGCTAGGTGGTTTACTGGATAGGACTCAGGTCAGGAAGACCTGAGTTCAGATCAAGTCTCAGACATTTACTATCTGTATGACCCTGGGCAAGTCCCTGTTTTTCTCAGTTTTCTCATCTGTAAAATGATATGGAGAAGGAAATGGCAAACCACTCCAGTATTTTTGTCAAGAAAACCCCATGGATAGTATTGATTGGCTATGGTCCATGGGATGATGAAGAGTCAGACATGACTGAACAACAACAGCAGCACAGGTTTGACCATATTACCTTACCCCTGCCCTGGCCATTTTATAAACTTCAGTGCTCTTTATTGCCTCCAGAATCAAACATTAAATTTTCTGTTTGGCTTTTAAAGTCCTCCAAAGCTTGGCCCCTTCCTGTCTCTCCAGGCTTACCCCTTACTTGCCTCCCCTGTGGAATCCAATGCCCCTGGTCTCCTTGCTCTTCCTCTCACAATACACTCCATCACCCTATCTTGGACATTTTCTCTATCTCCCATGCCTAGAGTGCTCTTCCTTCTCACCTCTACCTCCTGGCTTCCCTGGCTTCCTTCAAGTCCTAACTAAAGTCTTATCTTCTACAAGAAACCTTTCCCAGTCCTATCTAATCTTAGTACCTTCCCTCTGAGGTTACCCCCAATTTATCCTGTATTTATCTGGCTTATACATAGCTGTTTGCATGTTGGCTTCCTCATTAGACTGTGAGCTGGCACTTTTGTCTTTCTTTGTATCTCCAGCACTTAGCACAGTAGTTGTCCTGATCTGTATTTTTGCTATTGGACCCAGATGGCTCCAGAGGAGAGAGTGAGGCAGTTGACTGTGCACAGCCCTCCCTCACTCAAATCTAATTCACTTGCATGTCATGGCATCACCTCCCTGATGTCTTGGTCCTCTTTGAGAATAGAGGACAAACAACATCAATTTTTCAGAGTACATGGCACATAGTAGATGCTGAATGTATGCAAGCTGTCTTGGTTAGTTGGCTACAATCAGATTTTCAATATAGTTCATTGGGAGAGGATGAGCATGTGACCTAAAATAAATCAGAGGAGTATTGGTGGATGTATGCTGACCAGTGGGTTACACTGGGCATGGGCTTAGTGGGGAACTAGCCCTTGCTTGGTTTTTCTGCTTTAGCCTTAAATAGACTGCTAAGGATTAACTAAAAGAAAAATAAGCAAACAACAGAAAGAAAACAGAAAGCACAAGTATAAAAAACAAAACAGAAACAAAAACCAACAATAACAGCACCAGACTCTTAGCCTGTAGAGTACTTGTGTTCTTATTCTGGTCCCAGACTCTTTGGGCCTCAACTTCCTTATCTTTTTAGATAGAGGGATAGTAGCCACCCATATCCATTTCACAGAGTAGCTACAAGGTTCTGATGAGACTATATATGCAAAAGAGCTTTGTAAAAATATAAAAAAGCTCCGCTCAAATGTAAGGTCACTTAATTATTTTAATGAAATCCACCTCTCCCATATTCCCTGCAGAATTCCTCTGTAAATG
This sequence comes from Gymnobelideus leadbeateri, assembly GCA_011680675.1. Classification (NCBI taxonomy): domain Eukaryota; kingdom Metazoa; phylum Chordata; class Mammalia; order Diprotodontia; family Petauridae; genus Gymnobelideus; species Gymnobelideus leadbeateri. The sequence goes on along the minus strand of WOXC01007165.1, from coordinate 708,531 downwards.
GAGGAAGATGAATAAATTGCTTTTCTTTTATCCTGGAGATTGAAACCGTAAAGAAAGGAAAGATTAAAAGTGAATGAAATTGTGGCTCCGACTGAAGAATATTTGGTTGTTCCAACTCAGTGTGTCTAGAAAATTCAGATATTTGGTTTTGTCTCAAACCAGCTTCCCTCTCTCCTTTGGATTTTGCTTCATTTTGCATTTCTACATATGTATGCGTGCATACAAGTTTGTATGTACATAATGCACATATATACACATATGTGTACGTATATATAGTTTGGAAGGATTTGGCAAAATTAATATGGTGTGTTCTTATTTTTATTTCATGTTTTCATTTAGTCCAAGACAAATTGAGAGCCAGAATGAAGCTAAGCTTGGCCATCCCCAGTGCCAAGGTGATCATTAGACTTCTGTTCCTGTGACCCCCTTGAACAGAGAGAAACTCATCAGAATCATGTCAGTGCACCTGTTGAAGAATTTCTCTCTCATGGGAAAAGGTTTATTAGCAGCTTGGGTGGGCTCGGTTATTCATAATCCTCCAACCTGGCAACACAGAAAGTTTTTTTTTTACATTATTATTTTGTATTCCTGGAGCCTAGCTATGTACATGGCCTTTGATGTTATGAAGACGAGGAATAGCTAAACCTCTAGCTTTTGTGTGGTTCTGAGTTTTAGAGCTCTCCCTAAATCAAATGATTTCCCCAGATCCAAATCGATTTCAATTTACTGACTTTTTCTTATACCACTATTAACTTGGCAGTTTCCAATATTATTTCTGACAAGAGAGCTCTTTGCTTTCTTGGTCAGTAGGAGTGGAAGTGAGACCAAGAATCAGCCTTGCTGTCAATGAGGCTGATGGCCTTTAAATCCTTCCCTTTGAATCAGACTCTAATGGGCTTCTCTGGCACCTGTTCTAAGACTCCCTGGGAAGATGCCAGCTGGGAATGTGCCAGGGTGACACCTTTCTGTGAGTACAGCTGTGCAAAGAGTACAGCTGGCTCACCTTTACCCCCAAGAGAAATTAGGCTAGGATAAGGGAAATCAAGCATCAAGCAAGAAGGGATTTTATTAAACTTAGAAAATTGAACGCTTGGTGATAATACTTGCCCTACTGGTTACTTCTGATTGACCATTTACAATGCTGTTCTTCCCTTGATTTTAATAGCAATTGTATCTGCAGCTTTGAAATTAAACAGATATTGTTGGAAATTCTTTACATTATGTCTTCCCCTACTCATCACCTTGTCACATTAAGGAGATATTTTATTTTTTTGGTTTTGTTTTTGCTTTTTGGAGGGGGGAAGGCAGGGCAATTAGGGTTAAGTGACTTGCCCAAGATCACACAAATGTCTGAGGTCAGATTTGAACTCAGCACCTACCTCACAGGGTTGTTATCAATATCAAATGAGATAGTATTTGTGAAAGCACTTACAGGACCTGATATATAGTAGGTACAATATAAATACATATTCCCATCTCAATAGGAGACATCTATGCTCTATAGTCTTGCATTTGGGACTAGTACACTGCATGGGAAGAGACAATAGAGGTGCTCTCATTTCCCTCTCAGTTACCTCTATTTCTTTGGGTATGTCTTATCAGATGAAGAAAGGACTTTGTGTGAGAATCATTAGAGATGTCTCTGATCATCTACTGTGTGCTCAATTTTGTGCCAAACACTGTCCAGGTGAGGCTTAGGGATAAATACAAAGAAAAAGATATGTCCCATAACCCTGATGGCTTTACAGTCTAACCTGTTTACAAATAATAGTAGCTCACATTGATAAAGCATTCTCCTACAATAGCCCTGTGGGGCAGAGTGAACACTATCATCCTTCCCATTTTAGATGTGGGAAAGAGAGGAGCATGGTTTAGTGGAGAGGGTGCTGGTTTGAATCAGGGAGAACTGCTTTCAAACCCTGCCTCTGACCCTTACTACCTGCATGACCAGGAACAAATCCCTACCTCTCTGAGCCTCAGGCAATTAATAGTCTAAGACCTTAAGTTAAAAATGGGGTGCTATCTGTGATGGTAAAGGGAGTTCCTTACAGGTTCTTGATAATGACATGCAGATGTGGAAAATGTGGTGACTTTGAGGGAATAAAGTGATGAGCTCGCTCATGATGTTATTAAGAAACTGAGTTACCACTCCAACCCTAGTCTTCTTACTTCAAGTCCACTGTCAGTCAGCTTGCATTTATTAAGCGCCTATTATGATTCAGACACTGTGCCATGTAAGCACAGAGACACAAATAAAGGCAAAGAAGAGTTCTAGCTCTCAAAGATCTGAGTCTATGCCTGCTAAAAAAAGAATGTAGGCACGTGAAACAATTAGAGAACCAACACCTGTGCAACAAAACAAAACAAAAAATAAATAAAAAACAAAATCCAGAAACAAAAAACTCTAAAACAAAACAAAACACAAAACAGGCCAACCCCATACAAAATGGTACAATTAAGACTTTAGAGCTTGGTGTTAAGGGAATACAAAGTAAAGACATAGTCAGTGTATAGTGTACTTGACCTTAGGCAAGAAATTAATAGGAATTATCAACCAATAAATCAATCAACATTTATTAAGCACCTGCTATGTGGCATTATACTGAGCACTGGGGATAAAAAAAAAGATAAAAGACAGTGCCTATCCTTCGGGAACTTACAAGGATTTTAGGTCTAGGCTAATCTCTCCAACTGTTCTAGGTAAGATCATGTTGGTGAGAGGATCCACTTTGTTGGTATTTGGAGAAGCAATAGGATGTTGGTTGTAAGAGTCAGGAAGACTTGACTGAATTCTGCCTCAGAAATTGACTAGTTTTGTGTCATTTAATCATGCAGGTCTTCATTTTTCTCATCTTTAAAAGGGGCATTATAATATTATCTGCTTCCTCAGTTTTCAGACAAAGAAATCAAAGTTATCTATAGTCATATAAAAAAAGCTCTATATCACCATGATTAGAGAAGTGCAAATTAAAACAGCTCTGAGGTACCACTTCACATTTAGCAGATTGGCTAATATGACAAAAAAGGAAAATGACAAATGTTGGAGGGGATATGGGAAAACCAGGACATTAATGAATTGTTGGAGGAGTTGTGAACTGATCCAACCATTCTGGAGAGCAATTTGGAACTACGCCCAAAGAGTGCATACCCTTTGATCCAGCAATACTACTTCTAGCTCTATATCACAAAGACAAGAAAAAAAAGGGAAAAGGTAGTGGCTAAGAACTGGAAATCAAAGGGATGACCATCACTTGGGGAATGACTGAACAAGCTGTGGTATATGATTGTGAAGGAATATTATTGTGATAAAAGAAACAGCAAGCAGAATCATCTTGAAAAACCTGGAAATTCTTATATGAACTGATGCAAAGTGAAATGATCAGAACTAGCAGAACATTGTGCATAGTAATAGCAATATTCTATGATGAAGAATTGTGAATGACTTGGCTATTTTCAGCAATACAGTGATCCAAAATAATTTGGAAGGACATATGATAAAGCATACTATCCACCTCTAGAGAAAGAACTGATATTGTCAGAATACAGCCTGAAGAATGTTTTTTTTTTCACTTTCTTTCATTCTTTTGTTGTTGTTTGAATCTTCTTGTACAAAATGGCTAGGATAGAAATGTTTTACATGATTGCACTTGTATAACTTGTATAACTTTTATCAGATTGTCTTAGGGAGGGTGGAGGGAGAGAATTTGGAACTCAAAACTTTAAAACAAAGTTTAAAAAATTGTGGGGTGGCTAGGTGGCACAGTGAATAGAGCACTGGCCCTGGAGTCAGGAGGACCAGAGTTCAAATCTGGCTTCAGACACAACACAAAAACTAGCCATGTGACCTTGGGCAAGTTACTTAACCCCAATTGCCTTCCAAAAAGCAAAAAAAAAAAGTTTAAAAAATTGTCTTTAAAAGTAATTGGGAATAAAATAAAGTATTATTGAAAAAATACTACCTTCCTCCCAAAGTTCTTAGGAAGATAAAATGGCAGATCATGTATAAAGCACTTTATAACCCTTAATGTGATATGCAAACCTTAGCTATTATTATTTTGTCATATTTCAATTTTTTTCCTCTCACAGTAGAAGATTAGTTGCTGGAGAAGATAAAGACAAGGGAATTATGGATCATGTTTATTTGATCTTCAGATTGAAATCTAACTGTGGGTCAGTGACACCCTTCAGGAATGGAGGTGGTAACTTTCAGGGCCAAAATAATGATACTATTTACATAGGACTTGAAGATGTGCAAAGTGTTTTATGTATATTATCTAATTTTATCCTCACAACTCTACTAGGTAGGTGCTATTATCACCCCATTTTACAGAGGAAGAAACTAAGACAGAGAGAGATTAAGAGACTTGTCCAGGTTCACACAGTTAGTGTCTGAGGAAAGATTCAAATCTACACTCTTTAACCATTAAACTCTGATTATGTTTCATACACTACTTTCTTACTTCAGTAGAGTATAGGTGTCAGTGATCATGTAAATTAATCTATTTTTCTATTTTTTTAAATTAAAATTTATGTTTATTTTTATTTTACATCATTAATTTCCACAATATTTTGAGTTATAAATTTTCTCCCCATCTTTTCCCTATCCACCACCCCAAAACAGCAATCCCACTGTATGTGCCCTCCCTCAATCTGCTCCCTTCTATCTACTCCCCCATGTCCCTTCTGACTTTCTGGTAGGGCAAGATGGATCTCTATACAACAGTGCCTGTACATCTTATTTCCCAGTTGCATATAAAAATAATAATATTTTTTAAACATTTGATTTTAAAACTTTGAATTTCAGATTCTTTTCCTTCTTCCCTTGTCACCCACCCTCACTGGGAAGATAAGCAATTCAATATAGGTTGTACATGTGTAGTTATGCAAAACATTTCCATAGTGGATATATTGTGAAAGACTGACTATATGTTCCTCCATCCTGTCCTGCCTCCACTTATTCTATTCTCTACTTTGACCCTATCCCTTTTTAAAAGTGTGTGCTTCTAACTACCCTCCCCCCACAACCTGCCCTCCCCTCCATCATCCCCCTTCTCATCCCCTTCCCCTCTACTCTCCTATATGGCAAGGTACCCAATTCTGTGTGTATGTCACTCCCCGCCTAAGCCAAATTCAATGAGAATAAGGTTGACCCATTCCCTTTTGCCTTCATGTTCTTCCCTTCCATTGTAACAGTTATCCCTTGCCTCTTCTATATGAGATAATTTACCCCCATTTTAATATCTCTCCCCATTTCCTCTCATTATATTCCTCTCTCACCTCTCAATTTCACCTTTTAAATATCATCCCTTCCTATTCAATTGATCCTGTGCCCTCTGTCTATGTATACCTGTACACATATATACACACACTCACATATTTATTCATATGTCCATATACACTCCTATAGAGACATATATTTATATATACATATACATACATACATATATACATATACATACATATATATATATATATATATATATATATATATTCCCTTCAACAATCCTTATACTGAGAAAAGTTTCATAAGTTGCAATTATCATTTTTTCCATGTAGGAATATAAGTAGTTCAACTTTGATAAGTTCCTTATGATTTCTTTGCCCTGTTTACCTTCTCATGCTTCTCTTGCTTCTTGTACTTGAATGTCAAATTTTCTATTCAACTCTGTTTTTTTCATCAAAAAAGCTTGAAAGTCCTCTATTTCATTCATATTTCCCCCTGAAACATTATACTCAGTTTTGCTGGGTAAGTGATTCTTGGTTTTAATCTTAGCTCCTTTGATGTCTGGAATATTGTATTCCAAGCCCTTGGATCCCTTAATGTAGAAGCCTCTAGATCTTGTGTGTTTCCACAATATTTGAATTGTTTCTTCCTGGCTGCTTGTAATATTTTCTCCTTGATCTGGGAACTCTGGAACCTGGTTATAATTTTCCTAGGAGTTTTCTTTTTGGGATCTTTTTCAAGAGGTGATTTATGAATTCTTTCAATTCCTATTTTGCCCTCTGGTTCTAAACTATCAGGACAATTTTCCTTGAGAATTTATTGAAGGATGATTTCTAGGTTCTTCTTTTGATCATGGCTTTCAGGTAGCCCACTAATTTTTAAATTATCTCTCCTGGATCTATTTTCCAGGTCAGTGGTTTTTCCAATGAGATATTTCACATTGCCTTCTATTTTCTCATTTGTTTGGATCTGTTTAATAGTATTTTAATTTCTCATAAAGTCACTAGCTTCCACTTGTTCCAATCTAATTCTGAAGGAATTATTTTCTTTAGTGAGCTTTTGAAATTCTTTTCCCATCTGGCAGATTCTGCTTTTTTTAGGCATTCTTCTCCTCATTGGCTTTTTGGGCCTCTTTTGCCCAAATTAACTCAAATGTTAATCTGTTTTTTAAGGTGTTATTTTCTTCAGTCAGGTTATTTGCTTTTTTTTATTTTCTTGCATCATTCTCATTTCTCTTCCCAATTTTACTTCCACTTCTCTTATTTGGTTTTCAAAATCCTTCCTGAGCTCTTCTATGGCCTGTAATCAATTCATATTTTTCTTGGGAGCTTTTGATGCAGGAGTTCTGACTTCACTGTCTTCTTCCTGTTCCATGCTTTGATCCCTTTTGTCCCTGAAAAAGGAATCTATGGTAGGATTGTGTTTCCTCTGCTTGCACATGTTGCCAGTTAATTACTTGACTTTTGAACTCTTTGCCATGGTAGAGCTCTGCTTTCAGAATGGAGAGAGCTTTGTCTCAAATTGCTGGGGTTTTTGCAGCTGTTGGAGCTATTATGAGGGTGCCATCTTTGTAGCCCCCACACACTCTGGCTCACTGGCCATATACCCCAGGACCTCTACCTAAGACCTAGATCCAGATCCAGGGAGGTTAAAGTAAGAGCCATCTGAATGGTCACTTGGCCCCCCTACAATCTGCAGGCTGGGAGCTCTGAAGCAGCCACATGGAGGTGGCTGCATGGCTGCCACACCTCCACCACTTCTCGCTCAGGGGGCAGAGGCCAGACTGTGCCTCTCCCCCGCCCCCCAGTTCCAACAGAGTTCTACACTGACCTTTTACTTTATCTTTGGCATTTATGGCTTGATATTTCTGGAAACCACCACAGCTGCTGGTGATCCATTCCCTGAGGTCCACTCCAACTGCTGCTGGTCAGGGGCCCCCCTGGGGCTAAAACAGTGGACTCACTTGGGGCTGGACTTGGCTCACAGTGCACTGTGATGGACCCTTCCTGCCAACCTGCTGGGCTGCCTTCAGCAGGAGATTTTTTTCTCTCTGTCACTTTGTGGATTCTGCAGCTCTAAAATTTGTTTAGAGTCATATTTTTATAGGTATTTGAGGTTGTTATGGTGTTTTCCTGCTTCTGTGCCACCATCTTGGCTCTGCCCCGCAATTAATCTATTTTTCAACATTAATTGTTGGATCATCTGTACTTTCTCTGTTTATCTACATAGGTCTGCCTGTTTTCTATTATAAAGTCCTTAAAATTAGGGAGTGGATATGTTCATTCACTTCATCTCGTGCTCTATGCAAAAATATTTAATATTTGCTTCTTAATTATCATGCTCATAGCCCTCTGACTTAGCTTAGAAAACTTTGGTCAGCTACTTGGGAAGTTTACTTTGATTCTTGGCCAAGATTTATTAGTATAGGGGCGGCTAGGTAGCACAGTGAGTAAGAGTGTCGGCTCCCAGAGTCAGGAGGACCCGGGATCAGTTCTGGCCTCAGATACTTAACACCCACACAAAAATAACTGGCCGTGTAACCTTGGGCAAGTTATTTAATCCCAATTGCTTAAAAAATTTATTAGTATATATACTGCTCTGCTTATTTGAATAGAAAAGCATATAAGATGTATTTAAAGTGCTGGGTGGGCATTGACTTGATTACCTGAACAGACTAACAGTTCACTTGCCTTATTTTTTAAAAAATCAGTTGTTATTGATATATCTTTATATCACCATAGTTTCCCCAGTATCCTGTCTCTTCTCCTCTCAAAGAGCCATCCTATGCAACAAATACTATTTTAAAGAAGAAAAAAATAGCCTATCTGATTAAATACATTAAAAAAGTCTTAAAATATGTGCAATGTACAGCACTTGTAGACTTCCCACCTCTGCAAAGGGTTTTGGTCAGAGTGTCTTCTTAGGTCTTTTTCAAGTGAAGCTTTTCTTGGTAATTTTGTAATATTCTCTTTTGATTTTTTTTTGTGGTGGCTGTTCTTTTCATGTACATTGTAGTTACTGTATATATTGTTTTCTTGGCTCTGCTTACTTCACTCTGTATCAGTTCATGTAGGTCTTTCCACACAGCATTTCTTGTAGCACAGTAATATTCCATGACATTTATGAACCACAATTTGTTTGGCCATCACCCAAATTCATCTGCCTTTTAGCAAACACTTATCGTCTACTATATGCACAATTCTGGCCTGTGCTTGAGTACTTCCTGGGGAGGAAGTATTGCAGGGAGCTTAGTACCTTAAGGCTGGGTGTGAGGGTAGAATGCTGGATAAACAAAGCCAGGCACCAACATTCCCATAGAATTTGTACAGACCTGAAGGTGACTAATTCCTTTTAATCTTTATTCTTTGATTTCAGTTCCCATTCATATTCTCTATCTCTTTTATTTGAAAGGATCCTCTTCGTTCTCTTTTGTGTTCCTCCTCCCAACTTTAGATTTCTGGGTGTAATATAATCCCAGAAAGAATATACTCTTAATTTATCAGTCAGTTCCCTCTGAGCTTATATAGGGTATCTGAAATCTTGGGCCAGTTAAAAGCTATTTAAAGCTTGAATATTATTATTAAAGTTTTAATAGCTTAAAACTAAGCTATGACTTTTGGGACATCCTGTATCTCCCCTCCTCCAGTGGTATATTACCAAAGTTTTGCTAACACCAGACAATAACACATTTCATTTTAGGACAGTTTTAATTGGTAACAAATTCTTTATGATGAGCTGAAGTCAGCCTCCTTGTAACTTCCACCCACTGGTCCTATTTCCGACTTCTGTAGCTACACAGAATAAGTCTGATCTCTCATCCACATGATAAGCCTGTGCAGTATTCAAAGATAGCTATCATATCCCAACTATTTTTGTTTGTTTGTTTTTTTGGGGGGAAGCAATTGGGGTTAAGTGACTTGCCTGGGGTCATACAGTTAGTAAGTATCAGATTTGAACTTAAGTCTTCCTGACTCCAGGGCCAGTGCTAGGTCCACTGCATCACCTACCTGCCCCTCAACTATTTTTTAAAAATTTACTGAACTGAATCTTTTCTATGAATGTCGCAAGGATTATGAATCTTCTTCATTTGGGAGATAGGCATTTGCATGCTTATAGCAGCCTTGACTCCTCCTTCCTCTTTTTGGGTAGAAGTCTCTAGATAATTTTCATAACCTGTGCCAGATGACCAGGAGGAAGATGAAAAATGGGAAGAGAAGAGGGTAGAGCACAGAAGTGTCCCTTAGAAACACAAAACTCAGTGAGAGGTAATGCCATGCAAAAGAATAGTTATTGGTGATGTCTGGAGAGAGCATTGCAAACAATGAGTCAAAAAGAAAAGTTCTTGGAGGGGACAAGCAAAGTGGAGAACAACCCCCAGGTTCTTCCCTTTTTGAAGCCTCGTCCAGGATAGTGTGTTAAGTCATGGAAGTTATATAGGTCTTTGGAAGAGAAGGTGTTCCACTGGGGTTCTCTTGACTATCTGTGTCTAAGGATGATATTTTCCGTCCATTCATTTGTTAATAAAACTATTACATTTAAAGCCTTGTGGACTTAAATGCTGCTTTTGAGGGGAGCTTGTAGTTAGCCTTTAGGAACTACTAGATACTGACATTTCTAGATTACACCTAGATGGAGACAGTGAGTCAGAGAAATGACAGGTCCAAAAGCACCACAGGCCTTCCATGTTAGGACAAATGATTTTTATTTTAAAGTATAGGCTTTTAAAACTAGCATAGTAGTGTCAGAACAGCACCTTGGGAAACACAGATGCCCACCTGAGCCTAGAGTGTGATATATAATTGTGCCTTGAAATGCTCTTCCTTATTCTTCATTCTGTAGAAAGCTAAAAAGTCTTTTTAAATACCCTTAGCATGCAAATGAGTTTGACTTGGAACAAAAGGTAAACTGGGGAGGCAGATCCATTGTTCTCTACCACCTTGCTGCCACTCTCACCTTTATTATTCATATTTGTCAGCAAAAAGGACCCAATCCTTGGCTATTGTTTTTGGGCAGAAAAAAGCAGGATTTTCTTCCTACAATTCCACCCCCTGCCCCAGGAAAGAATTTGTATTACTAGCAGATTACACAGTTTAAACATGAATATCTGTTATTGTACCTTATGAACAACACAAACTGACAAACAATAGACAACTATATACTATAGTACACATACAGATACAGTATTCCACTGCATAGTCCTTGCTACCACATAATCTTTGTGCCCAGTTTTGTTTTGTTTTGTTTTGTTGTGTTTTTCAGTTCAAAAATTGGTTTGGAACGTTTCATTGAGTAGTAATTGTCAGAGTAGCATTGTTTTCACCAGTGGTATATGGATACACATTTATCTCTTGTGCATTGCAAACTGAGAGTCTAGAATTCTCAGCCTTCCCATCATCAGTTTTCAAATTTAGCATATATTCACAAGTATTCTGTGTATCCTAATTTTGCACCAAAGATGGTTTTGTAATAAATGATTTTATTTTTGCTACTCAGTTTTTATTTTCATTAAAAAACCAGCAAGACATGGCCATGCATTCTATAGTGCTGGCTGTGGAGCTCTCCAGGTTTAAAAAGGAGGCATGTGAGACCCCCACACTAGACAACTTAGAATGTATTTTATCATGGTAATGGCAGGTCTTTGCCTTCAGTCCTTAACAAGATAAATGGTACAATAGCCCAATCCTCCTGGGATGAGGACAAAGAGGGTGCTTCAGTGTGTTCAACCATTCTTCACAGAAGCCTCCCAACCAGAACTCAGAGAAGCTTGGGTCCATTATCGCCTTCCAAGAGCTCATGGGGCAGGTCACAGCTACATTTCTCTTACTACTCATAATAAATGATTTTAAAGTAATACCGTCACATTAAAAAAAAAACAAACAAACAACAAAACTTCTCATAATGGTCGCACCCCACATTTTTGCAAGAAAAATTTGGCATAAAATCTGTGATGATTATGCAATGAAATAAGATATCTAATAAATGGCATTTACAATAGAACTGCATAAGGCTAGGGTTAGTACATGCACAAACATACTACATAGCATATAATCAATAATGTAACTGATAATTTATCTTTTAAACTAAGAACACAAATCTCAGTGCAGTACAAAACATATAGCATCACCTAACAAGAGGTGTTCAGTAACCAATAACTGTCCATAGAGGATATGAACCATAACGATAGTTTATGCATAGTAATATGACATTACCTACAAGTATATACAGCAATGATATTCAACAGAATAATAAAAGTATTATTGTACAGCAAATACATAAATCACATGCAATTCAAGTATAAAATAACATTTATTCCTTTTAAATTTCATCAGTTTTGGACCATCATTCTCTAGAGTCAGCTAAGCAATATAGCAAATGGAACTTAGAGTCAAGAAGACCCGAGTTCAAATTTGGCCTTAGAAGCATACTAGTTATTTGACCCTGGGAAAGTCACTTAACTGCCACTCACCTCAGTTTTCCTCAACTGTAAAAATGGGAATAATAATAGCATCTCCGTCACAGAGTTGTGAGGATCAGATCAGATAGTATTTGTAAAGCACTTAGCACAGGCTCAGTGCATAGTAAGGCGATGCTTGAAAAATACTCGTTCTCTTCCCTGTCCCCTCTTCTGTCAGAATAATTTTTAATCTTTATTCTAGCAACCACTGGATTATCCTTCTCCTTCACCTTTGTGTCATCTGAAATGTTGACCAGGATCAGGCCAAGGATGGAGCTCCGTGACAAAGTACTTTACCACTATGACACCAATTTATTTAAACATACTTTTAGCCAAATTATTATTTGGTGCCATTAGACTGTAAGCTCCTTAAGGTCAAGGACTGTTATTTTTTTTAAGGGTTACACAACTAATAAATACCTGAGGCTGGATTTGAACTTAGGTCCTCCTGACTCCAGGGTTGGTCCTCTGCCCATTATGTCACTTATCTGCCTCAGGGACTGTGTTTGGGCTCTTTTTGTGTCTCTAGAGCTTACCACAGGATGTGGCACGTAACAGACACTTAATAAATGTCTATTGATTGATTGATTGGCATACTTAGCTATGTTATTATTATTATTATTATCTGAAATTTCTTCATTCTGTCAAAAGAATATAACAACCATTTTGTTCATTGCTAAAATCCAGATCTAGTGTGACCTTCTGATCAAGCATTCTAGCATATATAATATATACGTATGTGTGTATATGTGTATGTATGTATGTGTGTGTGTATATGAAAAGAAAAGAAGTTAGTTTGATATGATTTGCTCTTCCAACCCTCATTCATTTCTAGTGGTTGCTGCTTCCTTTTCTTCATGTCTATACTTTGTGTTTGATATCTGGTTCTAGAATTTTTCCAGGGACCAAAGCACTCTCACCCATCTCTAGCTTCTGGAATTAGCTTTTTTTCTTTTTTGAAAATTTCGGCCTTTGTCTGTCTATGCTCATTTGACTTTTCACCATGACTCTGTGAGTAAGATGATAAGTTTTCTCTCAGGAACAGAATTTGTCTGGGCCTGCAGACAGAGTTCATTTCGAGCAGTTCTTTGACTCACTTATCTCCTTTAACTATCTTCTCACTCATCTCAGGCTTTAATTCTCTATTAATCATGTTTGTTTTACCTTTTTTGCAGGTGAAGATCTTTCTTTTTGATAGAGAAGATGAAAGTAAATAGTGGTTGAGTAATTCTGTTTTCTTTATCTCTATCATTTGCTAACAATATATTAACTACTCCAAGCACTGGGGTGTTCTTTCTTTTTTCTGATCAAAAAAAAAAAAAACCCAAACCATTTTTTAACACCCTTGGTATCTTGCACAATTTTTAATTCATTTTCTGGGCTTTGGCCTTTTGGACACTATTTTTATGCTCTTATGATTATCCCTTATTTAGGAATACCTTTTTCCATCTTTTGTACAGGCCTTTTCAAAATATGAGCTCATTTTCTTTCTTTATATATTTCCTTTTTCAAGATGATTTGCAATGGTAGCACCAGATTTCATTTTTTGAAAGCTTTGTATCTCTTATAATCTAGTTTCCCTTTAGAGTTTCTGGCCATAATATACTGCATTTGAACTTTCTCTAAAAATGATATTAAATAACTTTTGTCTGTACTGTTCTTTCAAATCTTTTCAAAGTTCTTTGTAATATATTATCAATGGGAAGCAATGATAGAATAAAGATGAGGATCAATTGGATCAATAAATCAACCATCCTCACACCATTTCATATAACTAAAAAGATACTCGACATCCTGATACCTTTCTCAGGTAAGAATACATCTAAGGAAACAACTAATCAATCAATCATTCAATCAAAAATACTAAACAAGGTATGGGGAATTTTTTAATCAGTTGGAAGGAGTGAAAGCCATTAGATTAAATGAAAAGAAATGATGCCAGTGAGGAACTATACTGGGATTGATTGAAGAGCCTCAGTTATACCCTGTGGTCCTGTGATAAAATAGCAGGCTGGGCCTTTCTAGTGGCAGGCCAGACTGGTGTTGGAAGCAGTTCTAACCAAACCTGTGAGAGGCAGTCACTTGTGAGAGAGAGAAATTGTCTATTTCCCTCTCTGCCTCACCAGAGAACGACCTTGTGAGCTTCAAAAGGTCAGAAGACTTTGGGCTTGTCATGAATATCTTTACCATACTGCTAGAACAATATTGGCTGATGGCTGTGTCTACATTGGTAGACACACTCAAGAGCAACTTCAAGACACTATTAATTAACCCAGGAAAAAATCTAACATATTTATGGGATTTTATGAGGGGAAAAAAAGACTTTTTAGCTACAAGGTGCTATAAATCACCTCTTTGTCACATGTACTCTTTAAGCTTAGGTCTACTTTCCCTTGGACTTTGTATGTATTTGTTGTTTCTGTTTTGGGGAGGATGCTTTGTATTAAATTTTCTTACAGTATAACTTTAACTGATGAACTGTTCTCAACTCTACTCCCCTCTCCCTGCCCCATTCTCCTCTTCCTGTTCAGGAGCCTTTGTGGAAGGGGACATGAAATGTTAGTACTTTGTGTTCATAAAAGTAGTTTATGGTATATCTTGTAAGGTGATGAAGGGAAGCCTCATGTCTTATCCAAGACTGCTGATGCCTTTCCTTATAAAGTATTAGATGGCTACAGTTTAGTAGATAGTTCAAAGTCCTCTGAAATCTGGAATTTCTAGTGTCTTTGTTTCAATAGAGCTTTATATATATATTTTGCTTTTTGGAGGGCAATTGGGTTTAAGTAACTTGCCCAGGGTCACTCGGTTAGGTTTTTGTTTGTGTGTGTTAAGTGTCTGAGGCTGGATCCAAACTCATGTCCTTCTGACTCCAGGGCCGGTGCTCTATTCGCTGCGCCACCTAGATACCCCTAGAGCTTAATATATTTTCAAAGTATTTATCACTTCAGTGTAGCATCTTTTTCATTCATTTTTAAAACAATAAGTTCTACTGAAATAATTTTCTTATGAAAAAATAAACACTTAGAAATATCAGTATTTCTAAAAAGATAATTAAGTCTGGCTAGCTCATTGGAATCAACTTTAAATCAATGGAGAGCACATCAGTAGGGACTCACAAGCTATAGTATTAGGAAAACAAAACAAAACAAAACAAACAGGCAGCCTCTCAGGGTTGCTTTTAGATCCCTGAGAGGAGAAGTAGTAGCCACCTGGTGTGGATCTAACCTGCCAGTGTAAATGAGAGTTCAGAATAGTGACTTCTGGGTATGGTCTACAGTACACACACAATACATATTTTTTTGAGTGAAGGAACGAATGATTCCTTTTGATCATTATATATAGTTAATACATTTTGTCTCCATGGTGATCTTCCTGAGCATCCTAGACTGCAAGGATCTCTCTTGTCTTTGTACCACATATTGTCTCTTTCACTCATTTGCTACCTAGTCTATGCGACCTTGTATTATTATCTTTTTATATATCTGTTGTATCTCCCCAACTGATCATAAATTCCTTGAGAGTAGGAATTACACTTATAGCTTTTTGTACCTTTGCATGGAACAAGGTCATAGAATCATAGATAATAGAATCATAGTTCTAGACTCAGCAATGTTGTGGGTTGTGACCCCCATATAGAGTCACAAAAATTTGGAAACAGTGAAAGATTTCTGAACATGCAATGACCAAAAATTAATTAAAAATCAAACGTGTAATGAATTCGAGGTATTTCTGGCAGTGCTTGCATGTTGCATTGCACCACTTCATTGCAGTTCATTGTTCTGAACACAAAGCACGCAGTTTGCACTTTGCATGCCTTCAGGTCATGCAATGCCAACATTGCTAAAAGAAGTCATGAGTGGAAAAAGTTTAAGAAACCCTATAAATCTAGAGTTGGAATGAATGAATAAAAAAGCACTTATTAAGCAATTACTATGTGCCAAGTACTATGCTAAGTTCTGGGGATGCAAATATAAAAGCAAGGTCATCCCCTATAAGGATCCCCTTATTTTACAAATTTGGAAACTGAGGTCTGGGAAGGGCCTGGGCCCTCATTTTCCCCAGGTTATTTATGAAAAGGGTATCAGGGGTGGAATTGCTCTCAATGAGTGTTTTTTAAGGATAATGATAATGAGTAGGTCCGATCTCCATTTTAGAGATGAGGAAACTGACTCATGTTTGTCACTTGCCTAAAGTCATAGATGTATTAGAAGAGTGGGAAGGTTATGATCCAAACCCAGGTCTTCTAACTCCTAGCCTGCTGCTCTTACAATTTCCAATTTGTGTGTGTGTGGGTGGTGGGAAACTGGACTTGGGATTTCATCATTGTGGACAGTCCTTGGTATGGAAGCTCAGAGGGCAATTCATATGTAACTTATACTCTTGGAGAGTTTCCCAGGACATCAAGAGACTAAATGATTTGATTAATGTGACACAGGCATTATGACAAGAGATGGAGCCTGGACTCAAGTCTTCTGGACTTCAGGACCATCCCTCTAACCCCTCCACCCCACTGCTCCTCACTTTGTACTAGTCCATAGGCTCCGAATAGCCCCTGTTCATTTAAAGTCCAGTTGCTCTCTTGACCACACTTGGGTTTCACTGGAATGCTTACACTCTGTGCTGTAAAATGGCCAGCATCTTGGCATCAGTTCATTTTCCCCAAGATTTAGCCCTGAAGATTTATAGTCAGCCTTGTAGTTCTTACTTGCAATCTCTCCACCTGTAAGTTATTCCACCTGTAATTAGATTTCTTTCTATTGTAGGAAGCCAGGCTGTGTAAATCCAAGGGAACATGGGATTGGATGATATAAGGGTCACCTGAGCCTCCACACTGCCTAAAAAGCATCTTCTAGGAAAATGATTTCTACGGGTACATAAGTTACTGTAGTCCCAGGACAGCTATAGCTTAGATTCTGACCATTCCCATAATATTGTGTTCAAGTGATATAGTGTTCATGGCTCCCCCGATGTGCTCACTTTCCTCTTCCTGCTCTCCTGGAGTGAAACTATTCTCACCATCACCTGCAGTTGTTGGATATAATACAAATAAAATGAAGGAGGGAAGAGGGAAAGGAGAGTGCTGCTTTCCTAGCCTCCTTCATTTTCCTCTTCTCTCCTTCCACTTCTTCTCTCATCCCTGTCCCCATTGCTATATTTTCCCTCTTCCTCTCTTCTCTTGTCATCTCATCTCCTTTTTCCCTCTTTATCTCTTTCTTTTACCTGGCTTTCCAGGGCTATGAGCATTCTATTGCCATTGATTGTTCTGTGATTTCTTTGATTTTTTTTTCTGACTGAGTGTGTAGTGTCCCTTTCTGGGCTACCCCAACTTGACCCCAAACCCTCACTCACTGTTTGGGTTCACTGAAAGGAATGGCTATCCCCAGGTTCAAGGTATTCTGTGAGTACATATTCTTTTTTTTTGTTTGTTTTGTTTTGTTTTTTGCCTTTTGGTGGGCAATTGGGCTTAAGTAACTTGCCCAAGGTCACACAGCTAGGTTTTTTTGTTTGTGTGTGCGTTAAGTGTCTGAGGCCGGATCTGAACTCAGGTCCTTCTGACTCCAGGGCCAACACTCTACTCACTGTGCCACCTAGCCACCCCTATGAGTACATATTCTTAAAAACTAAAGCTCACAAGCCCCTACTGGTGTGCTTCTATTTAATAATTATCCACAGGATACAATTAGCATAAAGCAAGCACATTTAACTAAGTTACTATCATAAAAGCAATAGCTCTAATGATAATAAACAAATAAAACATTATCCCATTAACCTTGGGTACATTCTCCCAAAAATACACACAATATCAGGATATAGAATACACTAATAGAAAGGTACACACCTAGGGCACATATGTGGCCCAGGTAACTCACACTTCTGGCATTGCAGGGCCCCTTTGTCTTTTTACCTTTCTTTTGGATGCAGCATCTTGTACCTTTTCTGTCTGGGCCTATTCCCCTACTGGTTATACTATTGTTACTAGTACTAGATGAGTATCTCTGCTGTAATATATGTTGTAATAATGCTGTAACCAAAGGGGAAGAGGGAAGGAGAGGAGAGAGAAATTGATTCCCACCCTCTCCTCCCTTTCAAAGAAGGGGGTCTTGACTCAAAACTCTCACCCCTTAGTGCTGTCTTCTCTTTTGACTGACTTCCTGGAGACAATGTCTTGCTTTAAAAAAAAATATCGCTATGGTTGTAGTTGATCCTTTGTCTAGCAAGTGACTAACTGCCCTCATATTCCTTGACTCAAGAACATCATACTTTGGAAGGGGATAACAAGATGTAGACATATATTTGCATGTGCTTTAAGATCTTAATATATTATTTTCTCTTCTTTCTGCCCCTTGTTTTCCATAATTTCACTAGATGGGTTGATGGGAAATCAATTGTTCTGAGGTGTTCTGATCAGTTCCACTCTAGCCTTCCTCCTCATCCCCTGGTGCTTACTAGTTGTCCTCAAGCTTTTGGGAGTGATCAATCAGCTTCTTTTGGGGCAAAAGATCCTATGTAATACTAACTCCTCAGCTTATCCTAATAAGTTACTATCAAAGAGCAAGCTTTATGAAGGGGGAATACAGAGTCCCATTGGAGGACTCTAGGAGAGGATATGAGAAGTAATATCATGGAAAAAATGCTAGATTTGGAGCCACAGACCCTTGGTTCAGTTTTGGGCTCTGCTACTTACTATGTGTGACTTTGGGAAAGTCATTTAATCTCTTTGGGCCTCAGTTTCCACATTTCTAAATTGATAGTATTAGACTAGATTAGACTAGTAGGCACTTAGTAAAAGCTTGCTCCTTTCCACTCCCCTTATCCTCCCCTAGGGAGCCGAGGAAATAGGGTGTATATTTTGTAAAAATTGTTTCCTCTATCTTCTAGCATGTGCTAGAGGATGCTCTATATTTCAGAGGGTCTTAACTTGGGGTTGAAGCACTGGTTTATAAGAATGCATATTTTTATAACTATATTTCAATAGTATTGCTTTCCTTTGAAGTTCTATGTATTTGATTTTAAGCATTTAAAAATGTTCCTCTGAGAAAGGTTACATAGTCTTCACCAAACTGCCAAAGGATTCCATAACTCACAAAAAAGATGAAGAACTCTTGCTCTTCTTGCTTAAATATCTGTACTAAATTGATGATAACTTGGCATTGTGCTGGGAATTGAAGGGAGGTTAGGTTAGTGGTTGGCAACCTCTGATCTTGACCTGGATGGCCTTGGAGATCAATGGACAGTCAGTCATTATCACCTGATTGAAGACCTGTGACCTGATAATAACAATGGACTTAACTCAGGTAATATCAGAAATTTGACTTGGATGGGGGAAAGGAGAAGAGGAGTTTTTGTTGGAGAGCCACCATTTAATCCCAAATCCCAAATCCCCAAGTCCCACAATCTTTCTTTTGCTCTGAATTCCCTCAGCACTTGCCATCCCCAGAAGGATCTTGCTTTTTGCTCATATATTGCTTTAGAATCTTTCTCATGTGACTTCATGTACATAAATTTTTTCTCATAAGGATGAGCTTATTAAAATTCAACCCAAAGGTTCATGATCAGTCTCCTAAACCAAGCTCTTTCTCTCTGATTCATTCATTCAGAGTGACATCTGAATCATCCTCCTTAATCAAGCAGCTCTGTACCTGCTTTGAAGAAGAAAGGCTCAGGAGGCATTCGGGGCATCAAATGGCTCTTCCAAAGCAGTGTTTCAATGCCATAGTGATCATGCATATATAACAGGTGAGTGATGTTTTCCTTAAAGCACTCTCAAGGAGTTATAAGTTAAAGAAGACAAAGAAAGCCTTTGGTCTGAGTGCTTTTGTAGTGTTCATCAGCCAGAAAATACTTGAAAGGTATTGCAGATATTAGAGCAATCTACAGTAACCCTCTATTAGGTCTGTGCTGGAACCATGGCTGACCCAGTGTTCTGTGGAGTATTCTTTCCTCTGCCCTCCTGGACTGCCTGGGTGGGTAGGGACTGGGGAGGAGGAAACTGAAATCAGAACCTTTATAGTTTGCATTCTGAAATTTCTCAACCTCCAGCAATGACCCCTTTTCCCCCTTGTCCCCAACAAAAGACTTTGATCTAAAAAGAACACAATGGAAGCAGTAGAGTCAGATTGTCATCAGAAATTCAAGATTACTTTTTGGAAGGAATGAGATAACTGACTTGTGTGTTAATGGGGAGCAGAGATAGTTCAAATCAATGAACCTTATGGGGAAGTCCAAGTACTCATTTTAGCCCTAATTTTAGCTTTCCCTGGATCAGGGATTCTTTTTTTTTTTTTTAAGCAATTGGGGTTAAGTAACTTGCTCAAGGTTACATGGCTAGTCATTATTTATGCATGGATGCTCATTTTCTGAGGCCGGATCTGATCTCGGGTCATCCCAACTCCGAGGCTGGCACTCTTACTCACTGTGCCGCCTAGCTGCCCCTTTAGGGCAATTGGGGTTAAGTAACTTACCCAAGGTTACACGGCTAGGTTTTTGTTTGTATGGATTAAGTGTCGGAGGCCGGCTCCGAACTCAGGTCCTTCTGATTCCAGGGCCTGCGCTCTATTCACTGCACCACCTAGCCGCCCCAAGGATCAGGGATTCTTAACCTGGGGTTTGTGAATGTTCAGAAATATTTTGATAATTGTGTTTCAATATAATTGGTTACCTTTGGATTTCTTTTGCAATCCTGTATATCTTGTAATAGGCATTAAAATATTATTCTGAAAAAGGGATGGGTGGATTTATTTATTTTTTCTCTTTTCCCTTCTCTCTCTGATGGAACAGTGGCATGGTCAGAAGGGAGAAAGGAAGGAGGTGGAGAAGCAAGGGACCTGGATGATCCACAAACTGGATAATTGGCTCCTAAATAATGGAGAGTCAGCTATGGGTCCCTGGGTGGTCATATCTTTGCTCTTTTCTGGGACCATTATTTTCTGCTGAAACTATGACCCACGGGGACTAGCAGTTCATGGCACTTGGAGAAGCAAAATGTGGGATGAATCAGAAAATGAGTAGTCAGCATCTCATGATAACTAGGCTACATTAGAAGTTTGTTGAGGGCTGGGACTTGCTTATTATCCATTGAAAAAGCCAAAAGATATGTGGACAGTATGTCCAATGGGACTTTGGAAAACCAGTGACAAATCATTGTAATTTCCTCTCCATCCCCTAGTGGGAAATCTATGGGCTCTGGGTAACCACCTCGGCTTGTGGTGACGATGCAGGAAATGGGATCTGAGGACTTGCCTCGCCCCACACAAAACACCCTGCAATCTCTCTGAGGCCTTATAAAATTACATCCATTGACTTGGGCCACAGACATTAAAATCTCCCAATGTTGGGCACATATTCTTAGTAAAATGTTTGCATATGTGCTGGGGCTTGGATAGTTCTCTTCTCTGCTCAATTTCCCCCAATTCAGACTCTTTATTTTGGAGAAAGAATCAACAGTCCCTTGCTTTGCAAACGTAAACGTTTCCCTGCAGCATAACAAAGAAAACCCAGACACTTCAGTCTAGCATTTAAGCACCTTCCCCATTGGACTTTGACCTTCTTATTTAGGCTTACATCATGGCGGTATTCTTCATATTCAGTATGTTAAGATACTCTGATAATTGGGCTAGTTTCTTTAAGAAACTAGAAAGATGTGACTTCTGCACTGATACTTCTTCAAAAGGAAACCATGAATCACTCTACCTTGTTGCAGGACAACTTGTCCCAGCAGTGACCATTGATGGTCTTACCCAAGCTACTTCCAATTCTGAATTTCCTTTTTTCTTTGATGACAGCTTCATTATCTGTTCCTATTTCCCTATAACTGACTTGGACATTCTTATGTCCTTTTGAGCTAATGCTTCTGTTTGCCCAGTTTTCTCCCTATACACAGTGCCAACTTCTGGCAAATTTTACTTCTTTGGAGTATCAGTACCAAACGTAAGGGACCTACATCAGCAGTACAATGGGTCTCACCCAGCATGGGCTTGGCTTCCTTCTGCAGTCTTGGAGGTGACATCATTTTCAGGGCATTGAGGGATCTATTTTCAGGGCAACTGATGGTAGGCAAAATACCAAAAGGGTGGGAGAAAAATGTTAGGCTATTATTCTCCTCAAAAGATGACTGAGAGAATATCAATTACTGCCAGCCCATATGCCTACTTTGCCATCTATTTTAAATTTTAGGAGAATAATCTACATATGCATCAAGGCCATCCTTGATGATGACATTAAAATAAAATAGTCTGGCTTTAGCAAGTGATATTTCATGGTAGATTACTTTTTTTTTACTACTGCACAATTGACTGAAAGATGTAGTGAATTCACCCCCAGGACATTCTCCCTTCTTTCCCAAGGAAGTTGTTGTTGAGTTGCTTCAGTCTTGTCTGAGTCTTTTTGACCCCATTTGGAATTTTCTTGGCAAAGATACTGGAGTGGTTTGCTATTTCCTTCTCCAGCTCACTTTACAGATGAGGAAACTGAGGTAACAGATTTAAAATGACTTGCCTAGGGTCATACAACTAGTAAGTATCTGAGGCTAAATTTGAATTCAGATGCTAGAGTAGTTTGTCATTTCCTTTTCCAGTTCATTTGACAGATGAGGAAACTGAGGTAAATAAGATTAAGTGACTTTTCCAGGGTCACATAGCTAGTAAATGTTTGAGCCTGGATTTGAACTCAGGAAGACAAGTCTTCCTGATTCCAAGTCCAGTGTTCTATCCACTCTGCCACCTAGCTGCCCCTCCCAAGGAATTTAGTATATGGTTAAATCTTCACCCTACCTGCTGTCCTTATACTTAGGTGACTTCAATATACATACTCTCTTAAACAAATTAGTTTTCCAAGACCTCAGTCTCTTCAGGTTCAATGACCTATGTCTCCATTCCATTGTAAACATTCTGGGACAGTCACATCCATAGTTTCACTATCATCCATATGTATTCTAGTCCCATGGTCAAGAATTCTGAAATTCTTTTATCTGACTTTCACCACTGATCATTGCCCATGCTTCTTCCACACTAAGCCAATTCTTTGCCCTTACTGTGTCCTCTATTCCTCTCTACCCCTCAGTTATCCTACCCAGTTCAGTGTTACGGTGTCTTCTGCTCTTGGATCCCTTGAATTCTTGTCCTATCATTGCTCTTGCCTTGCCAAACCACAAAAGTAGTTCCCTTTCTAAGAAATTATTTTTCATTTTCATTCCGAATTTAACAAATGGCAAATAGAATGGGCATTTGAATGTGTATAGTAGAACAGAAAAAAAAAGTAATTGCTAGCATTTATGTAGCACTTTAATGTTTGCAAAGTACCTTGTAAATACCTTGTCATTTCATCCTCCCAAAAACCCAGGGAGGTTGGTGCTATTACTATCCCCATTTTATAGATGGGGAAACTGGAACAGACAGAGGACAAGTGACTTGCTGAGGGGCATGAAGTTCTTAAGTGTCTGAGGTTGGATTTGAACTCAGGTCTTTTTGACTCCAGGCCCAGCACTCTATCCACTGAACCACCTAGCTCCCTCTGAGGTATACATCTTGTTTTTCTTTCAAAGTGTATGATGATATCAGCTTATCGATTTCAAAGCTGTCATGCTTGTCTATGATTCTTTCTGGCCTTCTTCCTTCATTTTTCTGCTTTAAAAACATAGATATCTCAGAGTAGCTAGGTGGCGCAGTAAATAGAGAACTGGCCCTGGAGTCAGGAGGACCTGAGTTCAAATCTGGCCTCAGACACTTACCACAAAATCTAGCCATGTGACCTTGGGCAAGTCACTTAATCCCATTTGCCCTCCAAAGAGCAAAAAAAAAAAAATAGATATCTCAATGGCCTTCCTTCCCCACCCAATCCTGTTCCTATATCCCTGTGCCTTCTTATCCCCCTCCCATTGAGGAAAAAGAGAAAAACAAAGACCTTATAACAAATATGTGGAGTCAAGCAAAACACATTCCTACAGTCATTCATTCAATAAACATAAATGCCTTCTATGTGCCAGGTATTGTGCTAAGTACTGATGTTACAAAAAGAGTCCCTGTCATCAAGGAGCTTGCAATTGAATATAGATACACACATGTATATACACACAGACATATACACACATACACACACAGACATATACATATGATACACACACACACACACATAAAGCAAGCTGTATTCAGGATATATAGGAAATAATTAACAGAGGAAAGGCACTGGAATTAAGAGGGGTTAAAGAAGGATTACCAGAATATTTTACTTGTCTCCTGAGGAACCCGTATGTGGGAGAAGCAATAGTTAGAACCAAATGTAGAAAAAGTAATTGGTTTAAGATTGGAAAAGGAGTATGACAAGGCTATATAGTGTCACCTTATTTAACTTATATGCAGAGTAAATCATGTAAAATGCCAGGCTAGATGAATCAAAAGCTGGAATTAAGATGAAATATCAGCAATTTCAGACATATGGACAATACCACTCTGATGGCAAAAAGTGAAGAGGAATTAAGAAGCCTCTTGATAAAGGTGAAAGAGAGAGTGTAAAAGTTGGCTTGAAACTTAACATTAAAGAAACCAAAGCACTAAGATTTTGGCAACTGGTCACATAACTTCCTGGCAAACAGAAGGAGAAGAAATGGAAGCAGTGTCAGATTTTATATTCTTGGGCTCAAAGATCATTACATATGGCAACTGCAGTCTTGAAATTAAAAGACACTTGTTCCTTGGAAGGAAAGCCTTGGCAAATATGGACAGCATACTAAAAAGCAGACATCACCTTGCCGATAAAGGTCTGTATATACAGTTAAAGCTATAGTTTTTCTAATAGCAATGTTTGATTTTAAAGGTTGGATTATACGGAAGCTGAGTGCACAAAATTGACTCTTTCAAATTGTGGTACTGGAGAAGACTTGCTGTCTTTTGTACAGCAAGGAGATCAAATCAATCAATACTTAAATCGATTCAGGCTATTTACTGGAAGGTCAAATACTGAAGCTGAAGCTTAAACACTTTGGCCACATAATAAGAAAATAAGACTCTTTGAACTGATTTTGGGAAAGTTTGAAGGCAAAAAGAAAATAGGATGGCAGAGGATGAGATGAATAGTGTCATAGAAGCAATGAACATGAGCTTGCACAGACTTCAGGAAATAGTGGAGGATAGAAGGACCTGGCGTGCTATGGTCCATGGGATCACAAAGAATTGAACATAACTGAATGACTAAACATCAACAGCAAAGAGAAGGTTTTCTATAGAAAGGAGTATTTAGGTTGGGACTTTTGGAGTGGAGGAAGGACAGTGTTTCAAGAATGGGTGACAGCTTGAGAAAATGTCCAGAGCTGAGAGATGGAATGACTTGTTTGTGGAACAACCAGGAGGCTAGTGTCAATGGATCGAAGTATACCTATCAGGGAGTAAAGTGTAAGAAGACAGGAAAGGGAAGAGGGGGACAGGTTATGAAGAGCTTTTAATGACAAAATATTTTACCTTTGTTCCTGGAGGCAATAGAAAGCCACTGGAGTTTAATAAGTAGGTGGATATGATCAGACCTGTGTTTTAGGAAAATCACTTTAGTAGATGAGTGAAGAATGATTTGGACTGCAGAGAAATCTAAGGCAGGCAGACCCACCAGCAGACTATTGGTATAATCAGCTTATAAAGTGGTGAGGACCTGTTCTAGAGAAGCGATATTTTTCATATCTCAAAGTTTATGTCTTGTTCTGCCCCTTGGAGCCATCACCTCTCTATCAAGAGGTGGGTAGGTAGCATGATTTGTCATCAGTCCCCTGGCTGGACATTGCATTGATCTGATGTCTCACATCTTGCAAAGTTATTTTTCTTTATAATGTTATTGTATAAATCACTCTTCTGATTCTGCTCACTTCCCTCTATATCTGTTCAAACAGCTCTTCTCAAGTTTCTCTGAAAGTATTCACTTCATTATTTCCCCAATGGTGGTTTTGTTTTTCCTATCACAAGGTTCCCTTGCCCCTTTGTTGGTGACCTGAGGTAAAAGCTCTATTTGTCCCGTGCTAAGTTATGACTCTGGCTTAGGACTTAACATCTGCTCAGCATAATGGGGTTGAATTTTGTATTGCTCTGGGGTTCACAGAGATCTGAAGGTGATTAGTAAGAAAAGAGCCTCTCAATATACAAAATATGACATTTCCTCATTCATAGGACTCAGGTACTGGAGAAGTTCTTGGACTGGTGGGATGGTTGGGAATGTTGAGATAAAATATTTTGAAGAAGAGGAAACATCTCAGTGGGCATCATGGAAAGGTGTCAATGTCCTGCAGAATCATTAAGCTGTTGGACTAAGAGATTTTAGAAATTATCTAATCCAACCCCCTCATTTTATAGAGAAGGAAACCGAGGCCTGAAAGGGAAGCAATTTCACCTTCCTGTCCCCAAAAGGATCTAGTTCAGTGCTTCTGAGGATACTTAGAAAGAATAGGATATTATTAAATGCATGATTAAGGATAGTAAAGGAAGGGGCCATTCCCAAGACATACAGGGAATTTTCTATCTCCCCCAGTCCTTAGCATAGTGCTTTGCATAATTAGTCACTTAACAAATATTTGTTAAGTTAAACTGAATGTGGCAAATAAGATGAAATGTAACGAGAATGCATATAGACTGTAGTAGTGGAGTTGGACCTCTGATTTCACTAGTAAAGAGAACTTAGATTATTAACTCATTTATGATTTTTTTAGAGTCTTAGAGAATTCCCCAAGAAAAATGAGAAGTGGTCACCCAGTGAGTACATGGAAGAAACAGGACTTGAACCCAGATCTTCAAAATTTTAAGGCTGACCCCCTCTAGCTAGCATGCTAACACTTCACAGATAATTAAGCAAGACGAACCAAACCACCTAACAATTCCATTTTATTTCCGCTTCTAGAAAACTCTGTCTCTCCCTGCCTGTTTTTATTTTTCAGACTGTTTCTCTCTGTACATCTCTGTCTCTGTCCATTTTTCTCTCAGTCTCTCACTTTGTTGGTATTTCCTCCTCTCAGTGCTGAACCCTGCACCCTTTCCCAACCATCTTCCGTCCTCTAACCCAATTGCTAAGGATTCTTTTTGCATGTATATCATATGTGTTGTCTGTGGACACCAAGTTTCTAGAGGTCTTATTTTTATGTTTTTATCATCAGTATTTTGTATAATTCCTGGCACATATAAAGTACATAAGAAATGCTTGTTGATTGATTGATTAATTGAGCATAGTGGATCCCAAGGACATCAATCACTGTAAGTCCCATCACATCCATGAAGCAGTTTCTGGACCAATAGTTTTTCACCCCCTGTGCTATTCTCCTTAGTGGGTATTTTCAAAGCCTTAGGAGACTGATAAATCACTATGCGGCCTGCTGAAAAGAGATTTGGGCTTCAGGGTCTATGCCACTATTCGCAGCTTCTCATTCCATCATCCCCTCTCCTGCCTCCCTGTTCAGAGTGATTCTCTGTCTTTGTGACTTACAAATTAGGATCTCTCTCCATCTGCGTGTTTCAGTGACAGCCATCAGATGGCTGGGCCTGGTTTTTATAGTAACTCATTAACCTCTTGCCGTCCTATAATTAAGAAAGCATTTAATTGCCTTTTCTCAAGCCATAATATGAGTGACTAAGACAGCTTGATTTTTTCATATGAGCAGATTTATATCTAGGGCTGGAGCCTGAACAACTCGGCGTGGTGCGAATCAGGATGAAGTGAATTTTCATTGCTGCTCGAGCTTGCTATTTGGGAGGAAGCATGGATGAATTGATGGGTGGCAGGGAGGAGGGTAAAACACAGAACTGCAACTATCAGAGCTACAAGGGACCTTAGTGATCACCTCGTCCAAATCTCTACTTTTACAAATGAAGGCTTGAGGTTCAGAATGGTAAAGGGACTTGCCTGTGGTCATGCCACTAGTTATTAGCAGAGCTGGAAATAGAAGCCAGCTCCACTCACTCTGATTCTGGTTTCCTTTCCAACATACCAAGCTGCTTTGCTAGCCTTATGAAGTGGACAGTAGGTTTTTTTTAGCCCATGGCACATAATATTTCCTATTTATCCCTAGAAATGCATGATGTATGTCTTAGCATGGAATAGAGGTGATCCTGGGCCCTAGAAGCCTATGGTAATGAATCTGCATGGTCTAGAATCCTACCCTTTAAATCCCAACTAAAATCTCATCTTTTTCAGAAAGATTCTTATAACCCCTTTTAATTCTAGTGCATTCCCTATTGGTTCCTATTTATGCCATATATATATATATATATATATATATATATATATATATGCATATATATATATATATATCTTGTTTGTGTATATTTATTTATATGTTGTCACCCCCTTTAGACTGTGAACTCTTTGAGGGCAGGGGCTTTCTTCTGCTTCTTTTGTATCCCCAGGACTTAGCATAGAGCCCAGCACATAGTAGCCACTTAATAAATGTTTGTTGGTTTATTGATTGGAAGGTCACCATAATCTAGAAAGACTTTGAGTTTGGGCCAGGTGATAGAATGTATGTTTGTCATCCAGGGACTAGCTTAGGTAAGAGCTGAGAGGCTCGTTATGGGGTTAATCGATTGAAGGTTTATCGATTGTTTTTGCCTTAGTGATGCATGAGATGTCCCAGAGCTGAAAAAGCCCTCTATCTCTAGCTGTCCTCTTTTTTCAAAATGGTGTCAAGGGGAACTGGATGCTAAGAATCAGACAGAGCAAATAAGAGTTTGTTTATATATGAATATATCTACCTTTATAGACCTGAAAAACATTTTGCTAAATAATACTCAATATTAGGTAAGGGAAGCTCGAGATGGTAAATGATTTGTTTCAAATTGCATAATCAGGCATTGACAGAATGGGGAGCAGTGCCTAGGCCTCTCTTGCTCTTAATTTATATTGAAAAAATCGGGCAATGATGAACTGTTTGACTAGCATGCTCAGGTAAACCCTGCTACATCTCTGATAGCTGCACTTTAATTGGCTAACTGTGACTGGTCCTTTGCGCCTGTGCCTCAAAAGTATTGGACAAGTCAGGAAGACCTGAGTTTGAAGCCTGTCTTAGATCCTCAGTTAGCTGTGTGACCCTGGGAAGATCACTTAACTTCTCTTACCCTCAGTTTATTCATCTGTAAAATGGGTATAATAGCACCTACATCGAATCTACATATGTGGATCAAATATAATAGCATATTCAAAGTGCTATGTAAATGTTATTAGTATTGTTATAATATCATTTCCTAACCCAAATGTAACTGAAGACTGATAGAATATCTAATTCCCTACTTCAGATAGCTATGCCTTTGGTAGTGGCGATTAAGCAAATTCATATTACTTTCTCTCCTGTCCCTAGTGGACAGAAAATCTACTGCCCAGAGAATTTGAGTCATATCTGGAGATCAATGGCAAGATGAAACAATGTGGGCAAATCTCATTAGATAATAGTATGTCCTTCCATCTTGGATGCTTGTAATGTGAATAATTCTACCTGTTTCTGTATATTTAATATGTCTTGTTTTTTTCCCCACAATGGGAATAGAGAATCTAGCAGCCAGGGAAGTACAAGGAGATAACTGGGAAAGAATGGTAAGGAGAAGTAAGGTAGATAGTGAAATGAGTCCATCAACAAGCATTTATTAAGCTCTTACTGTGGGGATACAAATATAAGCAAAAAGAAAGACAGTCCTTACCCTCATGGAGCTTATATTCCAATGGGGAAAGACAACATGTCAAAGAGAGCCGAAAGGGGAAAGGGAGGTGGAAGTACCCAAGAGTGGCTGTGAAATTTGGAGAATCAGCAGGAGAGGATGGAAGGGTGGTTGGCCTGGGACCCTCCTGGAGAAGGAGGTTACATTTACGAGACATTCCAGGGTGAGAAGGCAGTGGAGGCATGGTAGAAAACTCTAAAGAGTCAGTGTCAAGGTTTAGAAGTTAAGTCAGCAGAATCAGAAGGAAATGGAAAAGATAATAATCGGATTTCTGCTGCCTGTGGGTCACCTGTATCTTTCTGTCTGTATTTGGTTATGGCAAGAATGTACTTACTACTAGTTAAAAGTAGTTGAACACATTATATTGCCCTATATCCAGAAATTAAATTAAATAAGCATTTATTAAATGTCTACTACTGGCACCATGATGCTGTGGGTTCAGTGATGAAAATTAAAATAGTACCTGCCCTCTAGAAGTTTATAGCTTATACCCCAGCCTAAACACATCAAACTTTACTTTAGAACCTCCAGTGATTGATCCTCAGAACAAAGAACGGGCCACAATTATTGACAGGTATTAGACAAAAGAGCTGTGAAAAAGGAAGATAAAAGACTCTTGCTTTAAACTAATATGGGGATCCAGGGGAATTTTCCAGTTATCTGCAGAGAGGGTGCCATGTTTTTTATTTCTATCAGTACTGAATAATCCTTGTATAATCACAAAATGCAAATTGGTTTCCATCTTTTTTTTTCTTTTTGGAGGGCAATTGGGGTTAACTAACTTGCTCAAGGTCACACAGCTAGGTTTTTTGTTTGTGTGTGTTAAGTGTCTGAGGCTGGATCTGAACTCAGGTCCTTCTGACTCCAGGGCCAGTGCTCTACTCACTGCGCCACCTAGCCTCCCTGGTTTCCATCTTAAAAGAGAAAGTGGAAGGACTATAGGAAGTTATAGGGTCACAATTCATGCATTAAAGGTCATTCTGTGAAGTTCCCTCATTTTACAAATGGGGAACCAGGACCCAGAGCATTTAAGGAACTTGCCATAGGTCATGTTTGAACAAAGATCCACTGACTCCTCATCTAAGCACTTTACTATATCCTGATGCTTGCCTACTCTCCAGATGATCAAAGAGAATGAAGTACTCCTTGGACGAATGAAAGAAGTGTTTTAAGGAGCAAACAAGAAAAAAAAGATATGAAGAGGCAGGAGGTTGACAAGTATATGACATTGGGAGGGAAAGGAAGAAAAAAGGACCCTTGGGTATCTAGAGTTACAAAATGCTGGGCAATAACCTTATACCTTAGGAGCAGAGGTAGTGCCTTCTTTACCACTGCTAATTATTGCTATGGAATTCAGAAGAGAGCAAGAGTCTGTCTGAGAATGGGATTTGAACTTCCGATTGCTGGCTTAAAATAGAGGAATATACTCAGAGATTCATAGTGATGGGTTTTTGGCCAGGGGTGGAGTAAATTTAACGAAGACTAGAAAAACATTTGACTGGAGTCTTGAAAATATTATCAAGAGGACTTCAGAATGAGAGGAAAAAAGAAGGGATAAAAATGTCCACGTAGCCCTGCCAAATCTGGTCTCATTATAGAGTAGCAGGTATAGTATAGGAAGAAGGATACCAGAAAAGTGGGCCAGTAATTCATGGTGCACAAGACCCAAGAAAAGAAACAGCAATAAAGCTTTATATCTCTTTATACAGTTTGATAAAGCATGGGAAGGGAACAGAGTGAACTAAAGACCCTAGCACAAAGAAGAAATTTTACTTTTTATGTATTAATGAGACTGGGTGGGAAAGTATTATAATATTTTTAAAAAGACTCACATGAGAGAATCTTGTAACCCAAAGAAGAAAAATATGGAAGAGAGTATTTGATTGATAATGAATGGAGAGAAGAAGATCAGTTATATTGTTGCTGCACTATGTTTCGGACAATATAGACAAAAAGAAGAATTAGATTAAGAGTTTAGGAAATGGGTGATGAACCAGGTATGATATTTTTGTGGTAAGGACTTCAATTATCTAGATTCTTGCCAAAATTCTCCCTCTGCCAAAGTAGATCACTTGATAAATTTGTAACCAAATAATCTAATCTATCATTCTTTTAAAACATTGATTTTTTTTCTCAATTACATGTAAAAAACACTTTTAACATTATTTTTTTAAAAATTGAGTTCCAAATGCTTGTTTCCCCTTACCTTCCTGATCCTTGAAAGGGCAAGCAATTTGATATAGATAATAATTATGCTATATATAGATATGTAGATATAGATGATCTATATCTAATCTAATCTAATCTAATCTAGATAACCTATCATTCTTTAAGAGATGGTGGGAAGTCACATGAGAAATAGAAATGGACATGATTCTGATAAAGAAAGAGAAATTGGTTGCTGAAATTAAAACCCCTTAGGAGCAAGTGAGCATGCCATCTTAGAGTTCCATAGAGCAGGAGAAGAAAGCCAAGCATAGTCTGATGGACATCATGCTTTTCCTCTGTCCCTTACCCCTACCATCACCTGCTTCAAATCAAGAGAAAAAGTCTATGAGTGGAAGTGATGCAGCTTGACCAACAAGATAGGGTACTAACATTTAGTCCAGTCCTCACAAAGTCTCAAAACTTAGCGTAAAATTTAGGCACAAGAAGTAATTATAGATTTCTCCACAGACCAATATACCAAGAAGACTAATGAAGTATCAGCTTTATACATCAATAGCAGAAAAGGCTAATTCCTGATGTGCTCACTCTGCACCCCCTCCCCAACCTGCTTTCACCTCAGGTCGAGTGGTACAATTGCACCCATGAGCTTTTGATCTGGGATCCACTCAGAAATTTTCTTGCTGTTGTTGAGGTACATGCCAGATCACTCTGCTTCTGTCCTTACCTCAACATTCTGTGTCTGAAAGTTGCAGATTTCAATGTGAGAACCCCTTTTCTTGCCCCTCCCATACCCAGTACAAAGGAAGTAGAGATCTAGGAAAACAGAAACATTCTCTGCATTTCAGCAGTACTCAGAGAACTAAAGAACAGCAAGAAATGGGGCAGGGCACCTGTGTAAGGTTCCACCAGTCCTGAAAGAAAAGGGGAAGGCATCTGGATGAGGCCAGTTCTTTTTTCTGTGAAGTCACTTGGAGCAAGGACTGAGGCTGATAAAAAATGGACTTCTAAATGTGGGAAGAGGCTGAGACAGCTCTGAGGTCCAGCTCTGGGAGACTCACAATCAAAGGGGAAAAGTCAGAAAATGAACAATAGGGAAACACAAGTCAAAAATACTGAAATTATAAAAAATCTCAATGGAGAGAAAACTCGGTTAAAAACCTTGAGCACGAGTAGATAAATCAACAGATTAGTGATTTGTGGGGTCTGATTCCAAATTGTTTTCCCAGATGGCTGAATCAATTCATGACTCCACCAACAGAACATTAGTATGCCTATTCTCCCACATCACCTTCAACAATTATAGTTTTCCTTTTTATTTATGATATGTTATTATTTTCTCTAAAGTATTGCAAACACAACTTAGTCACTAATTTTTTAATACTCTACTTAGTAGTACTTGCATTTGCCTTTGTATTATTTTCATTTATCCATCTGACTTTTTAATTTAGTATGAAATGTTTGGCTTTCCTTAACTTGACCATGGAACTCATTATTTTATCTGTGTTTAGTACTTCCCTTGCAGT
The DNA here is from genome assembly GCA_011680675.1 of Gymnobelideus leadbeateri. Lineage (NCBI taxonomy): Eukaryota > Metazoa > Chordata > Mammalia > Diprotodontia > Petauridae > Gymnobelideus > Gymnobelideus leadbeateri. Next base: position 675,495 of record WOXC01007165.1, on the reverse strand, counting down.
TAACTCAAATCAACAAGCATTTATTAAGCACCTACTATATGCCAAAGAATGGTTCTAAGTTCTGAGGCTACAAAAAGGCAAAAGACATTTCCCACTATCAAGTAGCTCAGTCTAATGGGGAATACAACATGCAAATAATTAAGTATGACAAATTATATGCAGGATAAATTAGAGATAATCTTAGAGAGAAGACATTAGCATTAATGGTGAGTTAAGAAGACTTCTTGCAGAAGATCAAATTTTATCTGGGACCTGAATGAAACCAAGGAAGCCAAGAGACAGATGAGGAGGGAGAAAATTCCAGGCATGGGGAACAGTCATAAAAAATACCATGAATTGGAGGCAGAACCAAGATGATGAAGTAGAGTCAGGAAGTCACCTGAAGTTCCTCAACATTCTCCTCCAAACAACTTTAAAATAATTCCTCAAATAGAATTCTGGTGCAGCAGAACCAACAAAATGTCAGGATGAAATAAATTAAGTGGTCATCTTGAAAGATCTTTCACATGGTTGAACTTGGATGAATGAGTAAGTCAAAGAACAAAACACAGAAATATATAATTTCATTGAAGAGAATGACCAAAATGAGACAACAAACAAAAATTTATGGAATGCAGCCAAAGCAATACTTAGGGAAATTTGTATCTCTAAACACTTACAGCAATAAAATAGAGACTTAATGAATTGAACATGCAACTTAAAAATCTGGGAAAAAAATAAAAAATCTCCAATTAAACATCAAATTTGAAATTCTGAAAATGAATGGAGAGGTTAATAAAATTGAAAGTAAGAAAACTATTGAAATAATGAATAAAACTTGGGGCTGGTTTTATGAAAAATCCAATGAAGTAGACAAATCATTGGTTGATTTGATTTAAGAAAAGAAAGAAGAAAACCAAATTACAAGCATAAAAAAATGAAAAGAGTGGATTTACCACCAATAAAGATGAAATGAAAGGAATTAGGAGTTATTTTGCCCAATTATATACCAATAAATCTAACAATCTGAGTGAAATGGATGAATATTTACAAAAATATAAATAACTGAGATTAGCAGTAGAGGAAATAGAATCCTTAACCCAGTCTTAGAAAAAGAAATTGAACAAGTCATAAATCACCTTCCTAAGAAGAAATCCCCAAGACCAGATGGATTTACAAGTAAATTCTACCAAACATCTATGGAACAATTACATAAACTATTTGGAAAAATTAGAAAAGAAGAAGTTCTACCAAATTCCTTTCATGACACAAATGTGGTGCTGATACCTAAACCAGGAAGAGCAAAAACAGAGAAAGAAAGCTATTAACCAATTTCCCTAATAAATATTTATGCAAAAATTTTAAATAAAATACTGACAAGGAGATCACAAAGATCATTCATTATGACCAGGTAGGGTTTATACCAGGAATGCAGCATGGTTCAATATTAGGAAAACTATTAGAATAATTGACTATATCAATAACAATGCCAACAAAAATATTATGATTTTCTCAGTAGATGCAGAAAAAGCTTTTGATGAAATAAAACACTAATTCTTATTAAACACTTTAGAAAAGCATAGGAGTGAATGAAACTTTCCTTAAAATGATAACTAGTATCTATGTAAGGCCATTAGTAAGCATTATATGCAATCGGGATAAGCTAGAAGCTTTTCCAATAAGATGAACAGTGAAGCAAGGATATCCATTATCACCATTATTATTTAGTATTGTACTAGAAATGCTAGCTATAGTAATAAGGAAAGAAAAAGAAATTGAAGGAATTAGAATAGACAACAAGAAAACAAAGCTATTATGCTTTGCAGATGACATCATGGTATACGTAGAAAATCCTAAAGAATCAACTAAAAAACTCGTTTAAGCAATGAACACTTTCGGTAAAGTTGCAGGATATAAAATAAACACACATAAGTCATTAGCATTTCTATATACTACCTATGAAACCAAGCAGGAAGAGATAGAGAAATTCCATTTAGAATAAGTGTAGACAGTATAAAATACTTGGGAATCTACCTTCCAAGACAAACCTAGAAACTGTATGAGCACCAATACAAAACACAAATAAAGTCAGACCCAAACAATTAGAGAAATATTAATTGCTCATGGGTGGAGTGAGTCAATATAATAATGACAATTGCAACTAAATTAATTCATTTATTCAATACCATACCAATCACATTACCAAAGAATTATTTTATAGAGCTAGAAAAAGTAGTGATAAACTCCATGTGGAAGAACAAAAAGTCAAGAAGATCAAAGGAATCAATGAAAATGATGAGAAGGAAGGTGATCTAGCAGTACTGAATTTCAGACAGCATTGAAAAGTGGAAATCATCAAAACAACGTGATACTGGTTAGGAAATAGAGTGGTGGATCAGTACAATAGATTAGGGACACAATAAATTCTAGCAAGTAACCATAGTATTCTAGTATTTGATGAAGCCAAAGATCTAACTTTTGGGGTAAGAACTCAACATTTGACAAAAATTGCTAGGAAAACTGGAATGCATTTTGGAAAATACTAGGTATAGACCAACATCTTATTCCATATACTAATATAAGGGGAAAATGGGAGCATGGTTTATACATAGAGGGGATGTCATAAACAAATTGGAGGAGCATGGAAAATTTTACCTTTCAGATCTATGGATGAGGGAACAATTTATGACCAAAGAAAAGATAGAGAGCATTATGGGATATAAAATGAATAATTTTGATTTCATTAAATCAATTTTTTTGCATAATCAAAATGAATGTAACCAAGATTAGAAAGAAAGCAGGAAACTGAGGGAAAATTGTACAGCAAGTTTCTCTAATAATGGCCTACTTTCTCAAATACAGAGAACTGAGTCAAATTTATTTTTTATGTTTTTATTTTATTGTTTTTGGTCTTTATTAATTTGTTTACTTTTAGTTTACAAGATTCAGTTCCACAATTTCTTGAGTTTCAAATTTTCTCTCCCTCCCCCTCCATCCCTCCCCTGGCGGCATACACTCAAGTATAGTATCTACAAATACTTTCACATTGGACATTAGTCAGGTTATAAAGAGGGATTGTATTAGATGGAATGAACAGTGGGATAGGGGAAATAAAACCAAACAGGAAAAAGAAAAATAGCAGGTAGTTTGCTTCAATGTGGATTCAAACTCAGTTGTTTCTCTGGATATAGACATCTCTCTCCATCATGAGATTTTGGGGGTTGACTTATAACCATGGATTGCTGAGAAGAGCCCATTCTATCAAAATTGGTCATCACACATACGTTGTGTCTGTAATTATGTACAAATTTCTCCTGGTTCTAGTCTTCTCACTCAACATCAGTGTGTATAAGCCTCTCCAGGTAGATAGGAAGTCCATCTGCTCCTCGTTTCTTAAAGCACGATAGTATTCCATTACATGCATTTGTTCAGCCATTCCCCAATTGATGGGCACCCCATTAATTTCCAATTCTTTGCCAGAACTGAGTTAAATTTTTTTTTCTTTAAACAAATACTTTATTAACTTCTGTTTTACATCATTCATTTCCGCCAGATTTTGAGTTACAATCATTTTCCCCCCATTATTCCCCTACCCAACCTCCCAGAATAGCAGTCCCACAAGATATCGCTTCCTCCAATCTGCTCTCTCCCATACCTTCTCCCATACCCCCATCGACTTTTCCATTAGAGGAAGATGAATCTTTGTGTCCCAATGCCTGCACATCTTATCTCCCAATTATAGGCAAAAGAGTATTAATAATAGTATTTATATATATATTTGAAACATTTAATGTTACGACCTTGAATTTCAGATCCATTTCCTTCCTCCCTTGTCACCCATTCCTTCTTGGGAGATAAGTAATTCAGTATATGTTGTACATGTCTAGCTATGCAAAACATTATCATAGTAGATATATTGTACAAGGCTGCTTATAATTCCCTCCCACTCATCCCACCCCCCACCTGGTCCATTCCCTACATGATCCTGTCCCTCTTCTATAGTGGGTTCTTCCAACCTCCCCTCACCCCAAGGATGCCCTCCCATCCATCATCCCTCCTCTCATCCCCCTTCCCCCTATCCTGCTGCAGGTTGAGATATCCCATTTAGTATGTATGTCATTTTCTCCCTGAACCAAATTCAATGTGAATGTGGTTTTGCCTTTTTAGCCTTCCTTATTCTCCCCCTCCTTTGCAACCACTTCCCCTACATGAGATAGTTTACCCTACCATGTCTCTCCCCATCTCCTCTTGCCACTTTCCTCTCTCACCTCATAATTTCATCCCTTGAGTACTCTCCCTTCCCAACAAATTCAACCTATGCCCTCTATCCATAAATAACTGTAACCATATACACACACATTCACATATGTATTCATATGACCACACCCCCTTCTTCCATTATTTTCATAGTGAGAAAGATATCATCAGTCACAGTTATTGCTTTTCCATATAGGAATGTAAATAGTTCAACTTTGATGAGTTCCTTTTGATTTCTTTTCCCTGATTACCTTCTCAGGCATCTCTTCCTTCTTGTGTCTGGATGTCAAATTTTCTATTCAATTCTGGTTTTTTCCTCAAGAATGCTTGAAAGTCCTCTATTCCACTGAATGACCATATTTTCCCCTGAAACAAAATACTCAGTTTTGCTGGGTAGGTGACCCTTGGGTTCATTCCCAGTTCTTTTGCCTCTGGAATATCATATTCCATGCCCTTCGATCCCTCAGTGTAGAAGCTGCCAGGTCCTGGGCTATTCTGATTGTGTTTCCACAATATTGAAATTGTTTCTTCCTGGCTGCTTGTAGTATTTCTCCTTGATCTGGGGATTCTGGAACCTGGCTATAATATTCCTGGGAGTTTTCTTTTTGGGATCTTTTTCAGGAGGTGATCGGTGGATTCTTTCAACCTCTATTTTGCCCTCTGGATCTAAAACATCAGGGCAGTTTTCCTTGAGAATTTCTTGAAGGGTGATTTCTAGGTTCTTTCCTTGATCATGGCTTTCAGGTAGTCCAATAATTTTTAAATTGTCTCTCCTGGATCTATTCTCCAGGTCAGTGGTTTTTCCCATGAGATATTTCACATTGCCTTCTAATCTTTCGTTTGTTTGGATCTGCTTAACAGCATCTTGATTTCTCATAAAGTCACTAGCTTCCATTTGCTCCAGTCTAACTCTGAAGGAATGAATCTCCTCAGTGAACTTTTGAGATTCTTTTTCCATCTGGCAAATTCGACTTTTTAAGGCATTCTTCTCCTCAATGCCCTTTTGGGCCTCCTTTGCCATTTGAGCTAGTCTATTTTTTAAGGTGTTGTTTTCCTCAGTCAGGCTGTTGACCCTCATTTCATACTTTGCCTGCATCCTTCTCATTTCTCTTTCTAATTTTTCCTCCACTTCTCTTATTTGATTTTTAAAGTCCTTCTTAAGGTCCTCTATGGCCTGCAACCCGCTCATGTTTTCCCCTGGGGCTTTTGGAGCAGGACTTCTGACCTCACAGTCCTTTTCCCGCTCTATGCCCCCAAAATAGGAGTCTAGGGTTGCATTTTTCTGTTTCCTTTGCCTTGGCATGTTGCCACTTTATTGCTTGACTTTTGGGCTTGTTGCCACACTATGGCTTTAAGGCCAGATAGAGGAATTTTCGTCCCGAACGTGTGGGGGGCAACTTCCGTTTCTGGCAAGCTATAAACCCACCCACAACTTCCACCCTAGATCACAATCCAGATCCAGGGAGGTTAAAGCAAGAGCGATTACCCCCCAAGACTGATCGCTGGATCTCCCCACGATTTGTAGGCTGGGAGCCGGAAATGCCTCTGAAAACTACACAGTGGCTTGTCTCCTCAGCAGCTTCTAGCCCCCAGGGGAGGGAGCTGACGCATTCCCCAAATACAGGTCCCAAAGTCCACAGGACACTAACCTCTTACTTTGTCCTAGGCAAGTCTATGTTGATAATTCTGGCGTCTCCACAGTTCCTGGTGTTCTGGGGTTCCTCCAGCCGGCTGCTGGCCCTGCCGCCCTGGGGCTAAAACCTCGGCTCACGTGGACCTGGGCTCGGCTCGGCTCCTGTGCTCTGCACGCTGCCGGCTCCCAGACCACTGCGCTGGTCCTTCCTGCAGGGTGCTGGGCTGTCCTCAGCGGGAGGTTAGCTTCTCTGTGTCGTTCTGTGGGTGCTGGGGCTCCAGAAGATTTTCAGAGTCCTTTTTTACATAGTTTGTGGAGAATCTGGGGGCAGAGAGGCTTGGACGAGCTGTTTCTACTCCGCCATCTTGGCTCCGCCCCAAACTGAGTTAAATTTATGAGTAGAAGTCATTCCCCAATTGATAAATGGTCAAAGGAAATGAACAGCCATTTTTCATAAGAAGAAATCAAAGCCATCTATAATCATATGAAAAAATGCTCTAAATCACTATTAATTAGAGAAATGCAAATAAAACAACTCTGAGGTATCACTTCACACATTATCAGATTGGCTAAAATGACAAAAAAGGAAAATGACAAATGTTAGAGAGGATGTGGAAAAATTGGGGCACTAATGAACTGTTGGTGAAGTTGTAAACTAATCCAAGCCTTCTGGAGGGCAATTTGGACCTATGTCCAAAGGGCTATAATACTGTGCACACTCTTTGACTCAGCAATACCACTACTAGGTCTGTATCCAAAAGGGATCAAATGAAAAGAACCTATATGTACACACACACACACACACACACACATATATATACATACACACATATGCATATGTATATATAGCTTTGCGTGTGGTGGCAAAGAATTGGAATTGAGAGGATGGCCATCAATTGGGGAATAACAGAACAAGGTGTGGCATATGATTGTGATGGAGTACTATTGTGCTATAAGAAATGATGAGCAGTATGGTTTCTGAAAACACTGGGAATGCAGGTGATGCAAAATGAAGTGAGCAGAACCAGGAGAACACTGTACACAGTAACAGCAATATCTTATGATGACTAGCTATGAATGATTGAATTATTCTTATGAATGCAATGATCCAAGAAAATTCCAAAGGACTTATGATCAGATGTTATCCACATACCCAGAAAGAACTGATGAAGTCTGTATGCAGATCAAAGTATACTTTTTTTTTGGCTTTTTTTGGAGGGGGAAGAACATATTTAGGGAACATGTATGGAGAGGTATGCATGTAGGCTATACATGTCAGAGCATATATGTGGATAGGGAGTTAGGGTACATGTATAATTAATGTAAGATTTGGATGCTGCAGGACTGATACTGTCTCCTATTGCTGTTTCTGTTGGACCTAATGCTACTGGATCTCCCCCCTGGCCTTTCCTGAGTAATGGCGTTTCTGGGGTCTATGTTCTCTGCCAGGTAGTTCTCTGCTGGTCTCATTGTCTGTCCCATTAGGTTCATGGTCATGGAGTTTCTCTCTACTAACAGCTTCTGACTTCAGCTATGCTCTTAAATCTACTTCCCTTATAAGAGGGAGAGTGAATTTCAACCTCCTATCCCTTAGTTTAAAGCCCAGAGGTTTAAATTCTAGCTCTTTTCATGAGGGAGGCAGACCCTGCTGCACTCAGTCAGATGACTTTTTTCCATTAGGAAAGTAATCCGTCAGTCTCCAGAGTCTTGTCTTTGTTCAGTTTTTCTCTCCATAGAGGGTGTCTTTGCCTACAGAGGCATTCATCCAGGAAGCTAAGGAGAGCCCTTGATTAGAGAAATGCAAATGAAGGCACCTATGTGATTGACTCATATGACAGAAAAGGAAAATGACAAATGTTGGAGGGGATTAAATAAAATTAAATCTGCTCTTGAAGCTCCTTCTTGCTCACTAGGAATAACATCTCTGCTCCCAGTCCCTCTCTGATTTAGGATTAGAGTGTCCTCGTTAAACCCTATCAATTCCTTAATGCCAACTTGTGCCCCTTTAAAAATCATTTTTAGGGGCCATTTTTTTAGCCAGTAACTATCTTGGTCTGAGGCTCTACGATGTCATAAGGTCCTTTAAGTCTCCCATGCAAATGAAAGAAGGGAAGAAGACGAGAACAAAAAACCCTAAGCAGAAACAGGGACCAGCTTTTCCTCTCGTGTGAATCTTTTTATTCTAAATCTCTGCCTTTATTATATAGTTGCAGTGGTTGGCAACTAGCCTCTAAGCTTCAAGCTTCCCTACAAAGGTATTATCCCTACTCAACACACTAGGAAACTGAACTTCACAATGACCTCAGAGTAGAGAAACAGGAACAGAGGGTAGAAGTTATTGGGAGGTGTGACAGACAGAGACAGAGGAGAGACATGGAGAGGGAGCATATACTATGTTATATGATGCAGCTAGGTGTCCCATTGGATAGAGCGTTGAGCTTGGAATAAGGAAGCCCTGAGTTCAAATTTAGCCCCAAACACTAATTGTGTGATCCTGGGCAAGTCACTTAACCTTTGTTTGTTTCAGTTTCCTCATCTGTGAAATGAGATAATAATAGCACCTGCCTTCCAGGGCAAATGAGGATCAAATGAGATAATATTTATAAAGTACTTTGCACAACGAGTGATATACATATGCACATACATACACATATATCCAAGTGTGTGTGTGTGTGTGTGTGTGTGTGTGTGTGTGTGTGTGTGTGTGTGTGTATTCTTTTACTGGAAGCTTTCCCTAACACCTCTTCATTCCAGTGCCCTCCCTCTGCTAATTATTTCCTATTTATCCTACATATAGCTTGCTTGGTAGATATTTGTTTGCATGTTTTCTCCCCCATTAGATTGTAAACTCTTTGAGGGCAGGGACTGTCTTTTGCTTCCTTATGTATCTCCAATGTTTAACATAGTTCCTGGCACATAGTAGTTGCTCAATAAATGTGTGTTTGCATGTGTGTGGGTATTATACACACATGCATGTGCACATATGTACACATACCCATATATTTGTGTGTATATATATAAACATATATGTATATATAAATATATGTTTATATCTGTATATATATGTGTGTGTGTGTATTTGGATATATACATACACACACACACACATATACACAGAGGGAGAGAGACAGAGGAGACAGAGAAAGAGAGAAAAAGAGAGGAGAGAGGGAGAGATGGGTATGTCTATCTGCCTATCTGATCACTTACTATGTGCCAGACACATATAATTCAACTGTAAGCAGTCGAGTTACATATATAAGCAAGCAAGCAAGTCTCTGCCCTCAAGGAGTTTATATTCTAATGGAGAAAGGCAATGTATATATATATATATATATGTATATATATATATATATATATATATATATATATGACAGAGAGTCAGGAGAGGAGAAAAATCTGGAACAAGATAATAAGATGAGGTAAAAGAAATCATCAACATCAGCATCACTAACATTTATATAGTGCCTACTATGTGTCAGGCACTGTGCCAAATGCTTGACAAATATCTCATTTGATTCTCATAATGATTCTGAGAGATAGGTGCTATTATTATCCCTATTTTATAGATGAGCAAACTGAGGCAAATAGAGGTTAAGTGACTTTCCCAGGATCACATAACTAGGCAGTGTCTGGGGCTAGATTTCAGATCCATCTCTTTATTCACTGAACTACCTGTAGGCACCAATGACTGGTATCTCTCCCAAAATGGTGGTCCCAAAGAGGCAAATTTAAACAATATGAGGAAAGACTTCTTGACAATTAGACAATATTCTATATATCTTGATATCTTGACAATATCCAAAGGGTATGCTCTGGGATATTGTAGATTTTTCTTCATGGGGGGACGACTGGATGACCACTTGTTAGGGCCCCTTTGGCACTCAGATTTTGTAAGTGACTTGTCCATGGGCACACAGTAAGTTTGGGAGTCAGGATTCAAGCCCAGATATCTCCAGACAACAAGTTGAATATCTTCTCCACAACATCATACTGTCTTTCAATTCAGTTCAGTTCCACAAATGTTTAGTAAGTACCTACTATGTGCCAGACATTGTTGTAGGTTCTGAAGATTCAAAAACCAAAATGAAATCCCTACCCCAAATAAATTTATATTTTACTGGACAGAAACAAGAAGTTTAAAGGGAGGGAAATATAAAATATGTATAACAAAATGATAAAGTAACAAGGAAAGGGAGGAACTCTAATAAATGCTGGGATCGAGAAAGGTCCCATGAAGTATGTGATACTCAAGCCAAACCTCAGAGGGATTTAGGCTTTCCAAGACGCAGGAGGAGGAGGGAGAGGTGGCAGATGGAATGATGGGAATGGGGAAGAGCAACTCATCCAATTTGTCTGGAACTAGAATTACATGGGGTAATTGGTTTAGAAAGGTAGGTTGGAGCCAGACTGTTGTTATAGAAAGAGAAAAGAGTGACTCTCTGGGCTAATGGAGAAGTGATCTTATTGGTATTGATCTCGTTTCATAAATTAACAGCGGTAATTATGTGTAACCCCCACCCCTTGGGTCCCCATACTCAGGGATGGTCTTATACCTAAATGCTATGACTGAAGGGGTGCTTTATTAAAATGAACATATATTGCCCAGGTAGCTCATTAATGAACTAGCACTTATTAAAATATCAGCTTGGATTTGTTTTCAGATTGACAGGATGATACATTTATAGCAGAAGACACGTTAGAGGAAAGAAGGAAGGAAATAAGCATTTACTAAATGACCACTATATGCTAAGCACTTTATAAATATTATCTCATTTAATTCTCATAACCACCTTGGGAGGCAGATGCCAGTATTATCTCCATTTTATGGTTGAGGAAATTGAATCAGGTAATTTCTAAGTGTCTTCACCACCAACAACCAGTCTTCCTTCTCCTTTTCCCCTTCTATCTACCTTCTTAGTCACATAATATATTTTGCACACCTGTTACTGGCAGACCAACTGAGGTAGGTGGAAGAAGATAATCAAGTGTAACAATTCCCCTGGGCTGTGAAGAATTGAAATACCAAGTGCACTTTCAGTTTCTGCAGTACTGAGAGTATGTCTAATAATGACATTTTAAAGGGTTTAAAAATGAAATGCTTTTGTCACCTGCATAGCTTTCTGCACCAGGCAAAGGCTGAAGAGTGGCCAGCCACTTTCATCAAAGTTGACACAGCTTGAGACAGTGATTGGAGTGGCTTCTTAGGCACGACCTACTCCAAGGCAAAGCCATTCATTTGGAGTGTGCTCAGAAAGTCTTTCGTGTAATTTTAAATCAACGAAATTTTTTTCTTTCCTCCCTTTCTGGAAGAATTTAGGCTGTTGGAATTTGGCAGCTGGTCATGTTCTTCCATTTCCCCCCCAGAGCTGGCTGGGTTCTTTCTCCTTCCTCCCATCCTTATGCCCCTGTGATCTCTTCCTAGTCATGTATGTGTGGTGCTGAATGACGGTGACAGTGTGAGGGAAAGGTCGGCATGAGAAACATTTACTCGTTGGCCACCTGGGAGCTGGGGGTGAGGTAGAAGGTGAGGAAGGAGAATAGTAGCAGTTCTCTTTCATGAGTTCAGGAGGCAGAGATGAGAGGCCGTATGGCAGTGGCATCCAGAGCTTAGGCCTTGGGCCCCCTAGGAAGGGTAAAGGTGGAGTGACAGTAGGGAGAAGGCGCTAGAAAGGTTGAGGAGTGAATTAAGTACAGCCTTTGACACCAAAGGAATTCTACCCACCCCCATTTTTACCCTTATCTGCCTTATTCATGGATGGTGTATTCCAAGGTAACTAGAGCCTGCTAATCTGAAATTGGTACATTTGTCAAAGGCTCCTTTGTCCTCCTGAATACAAACCACTGCTGCCCTTAGCTTGGGCCAATTGGAACACGCCTCCAGTTCTGAACTGGGTTAGGTTTTTTCTTTAAAGATAACAATAAGAGCAAGAATAATAAAGAGCAGTAGATAGCATTTCTATAACTCTTTAAGGCTTGCAAAGCTTCTTACAAATATTTTGTCATTGTACCTGGAAGGTTGTGGTTTGTCCTTCATTCTTCTAAGAGGGCTGTGATATTAGGGAGATGATGAAATGACTTGTGGTTGATTTTGATTTAATTGAGGAAGGATGGTGCAAGGTCACCAGCCTCACTTTCTCCTCCAGAGCCATCTGGATCCAGTGGCCAGATATGGATCAGGATGCCTGGAGACAACCCAGGATGCAGTGGGAGACCTTGGCCCTTTTAAGCTAAGGTCTTTTCAGGTTCTCACTTTGAGTGAGGCAATATCCATTCAGTGAATAGGCCTCTTTAAGATGTGAATTAAGGGATGGCCCCTTTAATTAAAAAAAAAATCAAGCTGAAAGGGGAAGACCTTCAGGACTGCTGGCCAAAAGAGAAAGTTACTATTGACATTCACTCTGAGCCAGGAGGGCCCAAAAAATAACCATTAAGTGGTGCTTGGGCAGGGACCTATTGTCCAATCCATAGGATCCAGAGTGCATTGGGTTTAAGGTTTGGTATTTGAGAAAAAAAATCCAGCCAGTCACCCCCAAATTAATCGGGTAGCTTTTAGCCATCAGATTTTAGCTTCCTTTGGGCAGAACATCCTCATGTAAGGGGAGAGGAGGTGGAAGATAGGTGCCATTGTTACCTACATTTTACTACTGGTCTATTTACCCTGCACTCTCCTGATCTTCCAAATGCTGGCCATTGGATATTCCCACCTGAAAGAGTCCAGCTCAGCTCCTCTGGAATTTACCCCTGACTCTGTAGGGACCTTAGAAAAACCCAGAAGCAGCAGGAATAATGGTGACCCAGTCTCTGGTCAAGAGCCCTGCTGCTCTTTCCTTGTGACTGATTTTCTTGTTAGCTTCTACCCCACTGTCCCCCTTTACTAACCCACTCTTATGTAGCATCCTTCTAGTTCACCCTTCCTTCCTTCCTTCTACCCTTCTATTGCTCTACATTCATTAAATAACCACTGCATGGGAGATAAGAGTGTTAGGTGCTAAAAAGTTGAATAAAATAGCTTTCTGCCTTCATGAAGCTTATAGTCTAGGAGAGGAATATAAGGTAAGATGTTTAAAAAGCAAGGAAGGAAATGCCAATTGCCCAATGAATTCAGACCCTGTGTTTTAGGATTGACAGAAGGAAGAGAATTCTTTGAGGAAGGGCTTAGGTTGTACTGGCTTCAGGAAATGTTTTATTAAGGAGGCATGGCTTGAGTTGGGACTTGAAGGATTAATAAGATTTTGGATGGGAGGGTAGAGGGGGATCAATAAAAAATGGTACTGGTAGTAAAGAACAGGGAAGTAGGTTGTTTTAGCTGGAGGGTTTCTGGAGATCCTGCTACACTGCTGCCTGCTTGGCTGCTCTGTGGCTGACTCCTGGCCTTGTCTATCTGCTGCTCTCTGCTAAACCTGCAGGAAGCTGCCAGCTGCATCACTAGCCCTTGGTATGCATTGGTCCTGGCTCCTTGCCCTTCAGTGACACCCAAATTGCCCATGTTCTGGCACTGTTGATTACTCATTTCAAGCTGGGCCCCCATTATCTCTGTAGAGAGAAAGAAACCTCTATCCTCCCCCAGATTCCAAAGCAATGTGCTTCAGCCCTTTTCCCAATTAACATGCAACTTAACTCAGAGATCTAGAAACCAGACAAAAATGTAAATCACAGTTTTATTTTCTGTTCATCATCATTTCTACAGATGGAGCATGGCAGAGTGTAATTCTGATTAGATTATCTGATATTTTGCAAAGGAACACCCTGTTCAGGAAGAAAGGCTTTTTGGGGAGAATAGAGCGGGGTGTTGGATTCTCATTTGACTGTACCTCAAGTTACTGGGTCTGGGTTGGGGGATAGGGTTGGCAGATGCTCTAAGCCTTTTTTCCTGTGGACAGATGTTGTTCAGGCCTGGGTCTCAGGCTAATACTCTCTTCCAGATCCTCAGTCCTCTTCAGAATTGACAGCTGGCTCCTCTCTAGGGGCAAATTGCCAAATCTCTCCTCTCTGAAGCCACATCCCCTTTAATCACTTCCTTGAAGTAATTACTGCATGCACTGGGAAAGGGGGGGTCATCTAATTGGCTAATTAGCTGACAATTCCTTTACTCTGCAGGGAGAAGACTGTCTCTCTAAGGAAAGTTAAGATCTATTCTCTTCCATCTAGCAGTTTCAAAGTCACTGTCTGTGGTGACTCCTAGGAAGGAGAGAGATGAAGGTGGAGGAGGAGTGGATATGTAGTCCAAGGGATAGAATTCTCTCTTCTGCCTGCCTCAAAAATAAGTATTAGCAACAAAGGTCCCTGATGCTTGCTGTAGCTTCAAAGGATCAATAGTGGGTCCTGGTCAAAAATCTAGATTACAGAGGGAGGGAGGCAGCTCATGGTCAAGTCTAGATGTCTGCCAAATAGCAAGGCAGATGAAATTGGTCTTTGTACTCTCCCCCAGATAATTCAGCTTTTATGTTCCGAATATTTCAGCTTTGTAATCAGAATATATCTATTTTACATCTCATTTCTGTAGGATTCTCCTGGATGACAGAAGCCAGTCTCACAAACTTATCCATGATAATATATTGAGGGACCACCACAACTTAAAAGTTTTTCTTATTTACATTTTTAGAATCTTTTAATGTATTAACCCATAGGAATTATTCTAATGGGAGAATTTTAGGAAGTGGGGAAGATAACTCTGGCTTCAGGATCTTCCTGGGTATTCTCAATGTGAGTATCCTTACCAGTATCAAACTGGGTATCCTTGCCCATGTAAGGAGTGATCTATTCTAGGTAGTCCCCAAAATAGTCCTACTCACAGTGTTCTCTTTTCCCTGGGCTTTGGTGATTGTGTTGGGAACAGTCTCAAATCCTTTCTCTTATATTGATACACTATAAGTTGAGTCCTATTGTCACCTAAATATCTATGACAAAAAGATTTCTAAGCCCCAAGTGATTGGCAATCTACTTTTTACAAGTAATGTTTTCTGAACAAGTGTCTGTTACAAACAGTTTGGACAGTTCCTTGGAATTTGCTATACCAGTAAATTTCTGTGGTACACGAAGGGTTGTATGGTTAGAAGGTGAGGAAAAAGACATAGGAGAGGATTTATGCATATGAGATTTTTTTAAATGAACTTACTATTAAACATATCATCAGTCTTGAGCCTAAGCCATCTTTTGCTTTCCTTAGTGTTTCTAAGAATATCAAAGAAGATCCAAGGTTGATCTCACCCCTGTGCTGAGAGGACTTTGTGGAGACTCAACAGAGGGCATATTTCTCAGAGGAAGACTTATTTTCCTGACCTTTTTCTGGAGGGACCGAGAAGGGTGACAAAGAATCTTCTGAGTCACTGGAGCTGTGGTTTAGGGAAAAGAACACTGGCTGTGGATTCATAGTACCTGGGTTAAAATTTTGACACTGATACTACTATAGTTGTGACTTGGGACACATCATTGTGACAAGTTGCCCACTCTCTGTGCCTCAGTTTCTTCATCTGTAAAATAAAGAAGTTGAGCTAGATGACTATAAAATCTTCTCCATCTCCAAATCTATGATCCTATGACCTGTGTGACCTTGGACAAGTCACTCTTCACTGGGTCTCAATTTCCTTATTTATAAAGTGAGAAAAGTGGACTTTTTGGTTTCTGCCCACTGGCTGGACTTTTGGAGGATGAGCTGGATAGGATACCCCAGCTTACTGTGACCTTTTGTGACATCCGTCACTTTAAGGTTTGGGTTTAGAAGGTCATTCCAATGGAGGCTGATGTGTTTCTAATGATGATGCCTGCTATTTGAGAATGTTGTCAATACTATCATTAGGTAAAAAAAATTGTGGCTTGGATTTGGTAGGGAAGGAACAACAGTTAGACTTTCCTTAAAGATAGATAAGTAAGAGAATATGTTGTCACATTAAAAAAATAAAAATATAGGCATTATATTTGCAGTATAATTTTTAAATTACTCAGTATATATGCATAAGAAAAATACACTAGTTGGGGCAAGATTTAAAGAAACATAAAGACAAATACTAATTAGTCTCATTACTCAAATACATAAACCTTTAGAGGATTTTATTTTTCTACTTTAAGGTAAGGAAATCTTATGGTGTTTCAAGTATCATCAAGTCTAGAAATACAAATATGTAACATGTTAAAGCCTGCAGTATATAATTCATTAATAGTCTTCTTCAATAAACGAAAGAGTACTCTGGAAACTATGCCTCTATGTCACTCCCCCGCCCCCACCATTTGAAGTTTGCCATCTGTACCATAGAGCTGAATTAATCCTTCCTAACATTAACTTTCAGCTATTCTAGGCAAAGGTTCTATTAATTTTTGATGATCTTAGTTTTAGCTCATGCCTTGTTCACTAAAGGGGACTTGCTCCCCTCCCTCCACCTTTCTGAACAATTTAAAGCAAAACTTAGCAAATCGGGATATGACAGGCATACAGTAGTTTTCTTATATTATCTACAAAAATTCAAGACAACCAAATGTTGATTATGTACATCTAACTCATATAAGGTAAAGTACATTAAGATAGCTGCATACATAACATCATTTAGGGGCCTCTGGGAAGGGTGTCAAGCCTACAATTCATGATTCTATTATTGTGGCATTACTCTTTTAGATCTTGAAGGCTTTTTTACTTCCTAATTTTCATCTTTATATCCTTAAAGATCTATAGGTTAGCATTTAATTATCAGTTTATATCGTGATACTGATAGCCAGCAGAGAGCAATAACAGAATATAAGCTAGGAATTAGAAGAACATTTGGAAGAAAAGGCTACAGACAGGGAAAATGAAAGGTTTAAACCGAACTTGGTTGATTTAGTATCATAGATCTAGAGCTGAGGGGAATCTCTGAGGCCATCTAGTCCCAAACCCTGTTGTTTTTTTTTATAGCTAAGAAAACTGAAGCATATAAAGGTTGTGACTTCTCAAAGTTACACATTTGATAAGAGTGACAAACAGGGTTTGACTGAAGGTTCTCTGACTTCAGAGTCAAAATTCTTTCCTTTGCGCCATGCAGTCTCCAATTTCTTACTTTTAATTCTTTGTGTACTAGTACTAAACATGCTAACATTCTTTAGTGAACCCACTTCCACTGTGGAAAAGAAATTGAGCAAAATTACTTTTTTGTTCTCTGGAAGTAGTTTGTAGGTGCCTACCTATACAAGGTACAGATAGGATGGAAATATTTATAGTTACCTTTGATTGCCTCTTAATTCAGTACACCTTCCCAAACATAAAGGACCAAGTTAAGGTCTTAAGTCTTTTAATGAATTGGGAGGTTAAGGGCAATCCCATTTTTTTTCTATCCTTCCCTGATTCAGGGTCTTTAGACCTCACCAAGGCAGCCAAGTAGAAGCGTCACCAATGTGTATGTGTGTGTGTGTGTGTGTGTGTGTGTGTGTGTGTGTGTGTGTGTGTGTATGTATGTATGTGGCTTTCTTCCCAAACCTTCCTGTCAATCTCCATTTCCTCTTCCTCCATTCTGGATACATATCAATACCTTCCCACATCCTTCAAAGAGATTACTTAGAATCTCACTCTACGCAGTATCTCATGCCCATTCCCTAATTTATAGTATCAGATGAACTGGGAGTCACCAATTATAGTACTTCTGGGGAGACAGAGGACCACCAGAATTTACTTACCATTTGCCCTGTCATTGAATCCTAAGGCCCTTCATTCCTTACCATCTTCCTTACTTTTATGCTTTCCAAACCACTGGGTGCTACCATCTGACCTGCTGAAGATTCTGGGCCTTGCCATCTGTCCTTCTGAAGAAGCCTTCAGACTTTGGGGCCTTTCCAGTCCTAAGTATTCTCTCCCCTAAAAACAAGCATGGGGGAAGCTAGGTGGTGCAATGAATAGAGCACCGACCCTGGAGTCAGGAGGACCTGAGTTCAAATCTGGCCTCAGACACTCAATGCTTACTAGCCATATGACCTTGGGCAAGTCACTTAACCCCAATTGCCCTGCCCTCCCCCCTTCAAAAAACAAAACAAAAATAAACAAAACAAAAAAATACAAAAAAACAAACAAAAACGCCAAAACCAAGCTTGGTACCCATAGTCATTTGTTTCAGATATTTATTGAATGCTTAGAGATCCCAGTACCTTGCATAGGTATTTAATTCAACACAAATTTACTAAGTATCTAGTATACATAAGGCAAATACTATAGGTATAGGTCAAGTCAGGCATAGTCCTTGTCCTCACAGGGTTTAAAGTCTAAGGATTTTAACGTGGGGGATAGTGGGGTGAAAAGGAGGAGACATACAGGCCAATGAAGCTATAGTGGACATGAGACAAGTCATTCAAATTCTTCTGTAGCCCAAGGGCACAAGGTATCATTTGACTTGTGCCCCTCATCCTCTTCCTTCATGTTTTCCAATTGGGTATTGCCCCAGGGCATTTGTTGCACTTAGATTGCCTAGCTACAATGCCAGTGAGTTGTCCAGGTCAAGATGTCTAGTCATAATCTCCAGGAATCTCTTAGTTGGTCTTGATGGAGAATACAAAATGATATGATCTCATATAGAGACCATAGAGTATCTGACTATAGAACCATAAAGTTAAATATCCTGTAGCTAGAAGGTACTCAAGAGATCCTTGGTCTCTTACTTTAGGTAAACAGATTATTATTTTTACACAAAAGGGATCGGAGGCATGGAGAGGCTAGGTTACTTGCTCAAGATCATGCTCCTAATTGAGAGTGGACATTTTCTTCTTCCATTCATCTTTCCCTTGGATACCTAACTAACCTGCTCAAGGTCAGAATTGAAAAAAACAAGTTGGTGGAAGACTTTTGCCATCTAAGAAAACCTTTGAGAGAATGGGCTATGGAGGAGGGGGAGCTCAGCAAATACTTCTCAAAATGTCTACCTTCCTTCCTGCGTAGGATGACTCTTGCCCAGTCCTCATTCAAAGAAACATGTGCAAGCCCGAGGCAAAAATATGGAATTTAACTTTCAGAGGGAAAGGCATATGATGAAATGAATAGAACTTGCCTGAAGATATAGCTAATTATAAGGATCAATGGAATTCCATATTGTATAATACATTATCTCCACTAAAGTCCTATCCAACGTTTCTTCATGTTCGTGGAGGTGACCTTGGAGGTTGTGCCAACAGGATATAGAGTTTGGCAGCTCCTACCAAACTGGAAAGAGTTTGAGTATGCCTATTAGCTGAGGTCTAGCATGGCCCATGTTTGGAGAAATTCATCATCAGAAGGCTGGCCACCTGGTGATGAACTGTTTTTTGTTTGTTTGTTTGTTTGCCTTTTTCATTTTTTTTCCCACAGCAACTCAAGAAGACTATCTACTAAATAGCAAAGATGATGTGATCCGTGTTGTTGGAAAGCATACCAACATCAACAGAAGTCTGGATCCTGAGACTAAAAAAGTATATTATCATTATATGTTTATTTGCATGGAAGTACACAAGTGTATATGAATATATGAAAGGTAAAATAATTCTGCTGCCACAAATTCATAGGAAGTTGAAACAAAGGGGTCCTTGTAGCTTCCCTTGAGGACTTTGTAGACTTTTTGGACAAACCTGCCCCTGACCAGGAGAGGTTGTCGGCAAGCTTACCAGCAGCAGCCAGCAGTCCTCACTTGGCCATTAGCCAGTCCCCTCCAGCTAGTCATTCCGTGAGAGGCAGAATGCCAGCCACACTGTTTGAATGTGCAGACAATGGCTGGGACAGTAATGTGGGAAGCTAATGGCATGTTGAGCATGTTGCTAATGGTGGAACTCCTTTTGCTATTAAAATGAGAACTTAATTGCTACCAGGCCACCCTGATGTAACCACAATCCCATTAAATGAAGTCAAATGAAAATAGCAGGGGTGGTTTGATGGTGCATTGAACTGGGAGGTGATAACTTCCCCCCTCCCAAGAAAAAGATGCAAACTTTGGTCAGATGCCTTTAATCACACTATTCCCCATACCTACACTGCCTTTCCTCTCCTACCTACCCATTCCAATCCAATCCATCCTTCCAAGCCCAGCATAAGGCTTACCGCTCCCATGTAATCTTCTCTAATATTTCCAGCCCATCCTGATGTCTCCTTGGAACTCCTTAATGTTATTACTTCTTAATTGTACCCAGCAGTGAGCTGGTAAATGTTTAATAACTGGCTCTCTCTGAAAAAAAAAAGTATGCAAGTTTTAAGTTTAATCTACATTATTAATGTTTCTCCATTACTTTCTTAAATCTAAACAGGCAACAAAATAATAAAATTATGCCCCGCTTTGTAGCATTTGCCAACTTCTGAGGTGTGAGTGCTCATACTGAAAATTAAACATCAAATCTTGTGAGCCAGTTCAAGCTGGCTCCAGCACAGCCCTGTTTGTGCCACTCATTTGATACTTCAGTGTCTGTAGTTTAGTATGATTAGTTAACTTCTTGTGTGAATATTTTCTCCCCAACAAGACTGTGTGAATCTGAAGGGCAGACTTCATATGAATTCTACATATTCCTTTCCATGTCTTCTTGTACATAAACAATATTCATAAACATTGGAGCAAGCATGAATCAGACAAAGGGCAATTCACATTTTCCATTGGAATGCCTGAAGAAAAACTTCCTGACATTTCAAGCTGTCAAAAATTGAAATGATTACTTGGATGAGCAGTAAGTCCCCCTGTCACTGAAGGTGTTTAAGCATAGGCTACATGAATATTTGTTGGGAATGTTGCAGACAAGATTCATGATTTGAGTCAGGATTAGACCAAAAGGCAAAAACGTAGCCTGAGGCAGAGGACTGGATTTGAAGTGGGAAGATCTGTGTTTGATTCCTATCTCTGGCACTTGTCTGGCCTCCATGTGAATGTTCCCTTCTAGCTCTTATTCACACTCTCCTATAAGTGTGCTATGGGAGACCTTCTTAAAGTTCTAGATCCTTTCCTTGATTTCTCTTGGCAAATGCGAACACAGTACTGGAGCACATGGACCATCCAGCAGGTCTTTCAATCTCACTTGTGACACAACAACCCATTTTTGAGATGATAACCTTTAATATGGCTGCATATTTGAGTATCTTTTCCTAACAGAACTTACTAATCTAGACTTCAATTAAAAGCATCTTAATAAGTTTTATCCACATTGATCCTGCTAATTACTAAGAGTTCTTAATTCTTCATTAAAGCAGACCCAGCAAGACCACTACTACTTGGACATATGCCATTAGCAGGCAATTTTACTATATGTGTTTGGAAGTAATAAAAATTGCATTCCTTTAAAAAAATTAAGCGCTTCAAACTTTTCATGAAGGCAGTCTCGTCTTCTTTCCTAAACTAGTCTGAATTAGTGAGGATGATGTTATTTGACTTCTAGATGTTTTACTAAGAGATTTTTTTCCCCACAGTCAGAGTGGGGAGGGACTTTCATAGACATCTAGTGTATCCTTCTAGGTTTCTTTGTAAGGAAGCATTTCTTTTCATTTTAACTTTCTCTTCTTCCAGCCTGTTCTCTTGTTCTGCTTTGGCACTCCTACCACTTTTTCTTTGCTCCCAATGACTGACACCTATACTGAGAACAGCCTCTCCATTAATGTCCATCCATCCAACCATTTTCATTGCTGCTTTTGGATAACTGCTAATGGCCCATCTGCTCAGATATATTTTCCAGCCACAGTGGCCACTTTATCAAGTGTGTGTGTGTGTGTGTGTGTGTGTGCATTGTGCTGTTTGTATGCATATAAAGCATCGCCCTAAGTGATCATCCACCTAGGACCGTAGGCTGATCACTCATGGTGTGTGAGTTGCCAAGTGCACCTGGAGATTGGGGCCAAATGAAATGCCAAGTATTGCTCTGAACTCAGGGTATGAATTTTTAAGAAGATCATCAATATTAATAGACATCCTTAGAAGCTGGTGATTCTAGGGCAAAGGAACTTCAGTGCATGTATGCCTTTTCACTGGTTATTTTACATCTTTTTCATATTGTATTACTGTCTCCTCACACCCAGATCACCCTGAAGGTAGAAGTTGAGTATTCTCTGTCATTCTGGGAACTCCTTGGATTGTTAGAAAGATACCTTTCCTTTCCTTTCTCTTTCCTCAGTGTCTAGGAGAGAGCTATGCACTCCATGGACATCCAAACTGAGACATGCCAACATCAGTAATGTAGTGGAGACAACATTGAATCTGGAGTCAGATGATCTGAATTTAAGTCATTTTGCTTCCCTGGACCTCAGTTTTACTCGTCTGTAAAATGGGAGGGATTATACTATATGAACTGAATTTATGTAACTACTTGGCTTCAGTGATAAGAATCCTAAAGCATCTAAATCAAGGGGTAGATTAAAGAAAATGATTGACTTTGCCTTGGAGGGAGGGTCCAGCCAAATTTTTCCCATCCATTGTCTCCTAAATTCTCAGCTTAGGCACTAGACCAGAGGCTTTATAATAGCGATGTTCTAATAGGAAAAGGCAGGGCACATAGGCCTTATCAAGGGCACTGAGCCACATGGTTTTAACTCAATCAGCTTCAAATGAAATAGTGTTCTAGCAGTTTGTTTCAGCCCTGGGAATTATTAAGCAGCCATTATATAATTCATTAGGTTGCCGGCAAGCTTTTAACGACTCCTACCTCTATTCCCAGCATAGTGCCATGTCAACTGTGACAAACCATCTTACAGTTTATTTGACTTATGGTCGGTTATGGAGTATGGGGGAAAGGTAGAATAACTATTCTTGGAGTGGGGTGTGAGTATGTGTGTGGGGGAATTAGGTATCTTGGAATTGAAGGAAAGTACTCAGAGAACAGAGAAGCAACATAGCATGGTGAAGAGACCCCTGAGCTGGGAGTCAGGAGTTCTGAGTAGAAGGATTGTTATTGACTAGAGGGATCAAGAAGGACTTCATGCAGGAGCATTTGACTTGTATCTTAAAGGATATCAACTGGCCTAAGGTAATTTTGGTCATAAGTACCAGTGTCAGGACTTAAACTTGGATGCCTCACCTCACCTCCTAATTCAAGGTTCTTTATCAAACATAATTTGTGTGGTATGAATGAGAGTTTCCTAGGTTAAGACTCACAGGTGGTTGTTGTTGTGTTTGTCCTTCCTTCCTGAAGAGGACCATGACATCAGGAAGATGATGGCATGACTTGCAGTTGACTTTGATTTGAGTAAGGGAGGCTGTGCAAGGTCACTGGCCTCACTTTCTCCTCCAGAGCCATCTGTGTCCAGATATTGATCAGGATGACTGGGTATGATCCAGAAAGCAATGGGAGACCCTGGCCCTTTTAGGCTAAGGTATTTTCAGGTTCTCACTTTGAGTGAGGCAACACCTATTCAGTGAATAGGTCTCTTTAAGAAGTGAGTCAAGGGATGGTCCCTTTAATCAAAACAAAACAAAATCCCCAAAACCATGTAGAACATGTATGAGAGTGGTGGGGTGGTGGATGGTGAGCAGTCCATGTTGTCAAAGCATAATACACTTGGAAGGGAGTACAGAAAGATAGAACTAGAAGAGTTACGTCACACCATATTGTGGAGGGCCTTGAATGTCTGACTAATCCATAGCCAGGCTCAGCAGCTAATGGGTGCAGTGTTGACCGTGCTTGAATCAACAAAGTGAGACTCAGAAATCAGATACAAGACATGTCAGCTCATTGCGCTCGAATAATTCCATACCACTCCTCTTCTAGTCATGGCTTATTGTAGTCACAGGATTATAAGATTTAAGACTCCGATGGACCTTAGCAATCATTGAGTTCAATCCTTTCAGTCTGTAGATGTGTAAACTGAGATGTTAAGTGATGTGCGCCAGGCTGCACAAGTAAGAACAGGTGGAAGAGCTGGTATTGAAAACCAGTCTCTAAACTCTGCCATCTTGACTGGCACAGTGACTCCTGTGCTAAGCTTTACCCTCCGTCACTCCTCCTGCTTCCTTCCCTTATGATAACTTAACCCTGGCTCCTGGGAAACCTACCCTAACTGTTATTAGATGTCTTTAGATAGTCTATAACCTGCATTAGAAGGTCCCTCCCTGCAAATATTCCCCATCTTCAGATTCATATAGAGGACCTACTGTCCCAATTCGTGACTGATGCCTCCTCCTACCTTCTGGTTGCAGGAGAGGTTTCTTATCATTGCCTATGCCCACATGTGGAATGGTCCTCAAAGCTAAGCCTGTTCTTTACCTTTCCCACCATTCCTTTATTATCTTCCTTGCCCTTGCCTACCGACTAAAAGTCTTTTCTTCCTCAATCACCATAAGCAATGTTTAATTTAATGATTTAATTATTATTTTTTTTAGTCTTTGTGTGTGTGTGTATTGTGCTGTTTGTATGCATATAAAGCATTGCCCTAAGTGATCTTCCACCCAGGACCGTAGGCTGATCACTCATGCAGTGTGAGTTGCCAAGAACACCTGGAGTTTGGGGCCAAATGGAATGCCAAGTATTGCTCTGAACTCAGGGAATTAACTTTTAAGAAGATCACCACTATTAATAGACATCTTGAGGCTGGATTTGAACTCAGGTCTTCTTGTCTCCAGGTCCAGTTTTCTGTGCCACCTAGCTACCCCAACTTAATTATTTTAAAAATTATTTTGAAATTGTATTTATTAGGTATCAACTATGTGCCTGGTTTGGGGGGGGCAGTGTACAAAAACAAAAAAGAAATAATTCCTGCCCTCCCTGTCTTTGCTTAGAGCAGAGGTGTCAGATAGGCTGTCTGGGCCCCACTGCTGCCAACACTATCCAGCTCTGCTGAACCAGATTAAAATGTCATTGGGAAATAATTAACAAAATAAATAAAAATAAATAAAAAGTACATAGATAAAGTTGTGGTTTTCCAAGTTAGTATGCTGTGGCAGAGATCCTTTTGTGCAGTTTAGTGGCCAGTTTCTATTTGCCTTTGACACCAGTGCCCTTTGTATTTTTCCTTTACCCATATCATACTTATAGATTTAGATCTGCACCCCCTCAAAACCTAGTTCAGCCCCTTTATTTTACAGATAAGAAAACTGAGGTCTATATAGGTTAAGTGACTTGCCCAGTGTCACACAAGTACTAAGTGGTAGGGATGGGATTTAAACCCAGGTCCTCTGAAAGTATAGTATGCATTTGTACAGTTGTGTAGTATGGTGTTTGTGCTACACTATGCTGCCTCTCTTCCTCCTTGGTATTGCATTTATTTATGAACATGCATTATCTTCCCCTGTAGAATATAAGCTCTATTCAGGCAGGGACTCTGTCGTTTTTACCCCTGTATCCCTAATACCCAGAAAAATTCCTTGTATATAGTAGGTACGTAATATTTGTATCAAAATTAATTATTAACAATAACATGCATTGGGGCAGCTAGGTGGCACAGTGAATAGAGCACCAGTCCTGAAGTCTGAAGGACCTGAATTCAAATTTGGCCTTAGACACTTAACTAGCTATGTGACCCTGGACAAGTTAATTAACCTGATTGCCTCCAAAAACAAACAAACCAAAACATGCATTTATATAGTGTTTTAAGGTGAGAAGTAACATGGCACAGTGCACAGAGAATTGGCCTTGGAGTCAGGAAAACCTAGATTGGAGTTCTCCCTCTGATACTTACTGCCTGTGTGATCCTTGGCAAGTGATTTAACCTCTCAATGCTCTAGGCCAGTGTTACTAAATTCAAATAGAAACAAGCACCACCAATGAGAATCCACACGAACCATATACTAACCTAGTTTTAAAATGCAATATTATCTATGTTTTATTGCATTTTTATTTATTTTTGCTAATATCATTTTAAAAATTTACATCTATATTCATTAGGGAAATTCATCTATAATTTTCTTTCTTTGTTTTTACTCTTCCTGGTTTAGGTATAAGTACCATATTTGTATCATAAAAACAATTTGGCAGGACTCCTACTTTGCCTGTTTCCCCAAGTAGTCTATATAGTAATGGAATTAATTGTTCTTTAAATGTTTGATAGAATTTGCTTGGGAATCCATCTGGCCCTGGAAACCTTTTCCTACCATTGATAGCTATTTTTATTTATTTTAAAAAATATTTCCCAATAACATTTTGATCTCATTTGGGCCACACTGTATTTGACATCTTTGTTCTAGATAATTCTGTAAGACTCTATTGTAGAGAAGTGCTGACATGTCAGTAGAAGGAGTTTCCTCCCTGGGAGTTCCCAATATCAATGAAATAGGTTAAACTCTGTCCCTTTTAAGGTGGCTTCCGTACAACAGCCCTGTGAAGCAGATAACAAAAACATTATAAATGTCCTTTCCCAGATGAAGAAACTGAGCTTCAGAGTTTAAATCACTTGTCCAGAGGAGCGTCTCTCTAGTGTTAGAAGCAAGAATGACATTCAGGGCTTCTGACTCAAAGATGATAGCTCTTTTCACTGTACTGCTAAGGATTATCACATTAATGAATGCTAGAAAAATATTTGGAAGTAGTTATAAGTGCATTTTAGAAGCTGGGGTGCTGGAAGATCCTCCTAGATTTAGACAGAGAAAAACAGGATAAAGAAACAATTCTTTTTATCCTCTGACTCTGAATTTATTTTTCTTTCCATTGTACTATACTTCCTTGTAAAATTTTATCCTTTCATAAAGACTTGTTGAATGCATCTATTTATTCCAAACAACTATCCCATCTCTGGGTGATCCCCAAACATCACAGCAGAAGATGTACTTAATATAACCAGGGTCACATTTCTCTTTTGGTTCAAATGAAAAGAGAAAAATTTCTTAATAAAGTAATTTAAGATAAATACTTAAAAACAAAGAATAACCAGAAAAATGATCTGTACATTTGTACCCATTTGAAAAAAGTTCATCCCTCTTTAAGGAATTTAAGATACTTGGTTTTTATTACAGATTATTAATGGCCTTTAATGAGTGAACTTTGTGTTTGGATTTGACAAGTTGTGAATATAATTTTATATAATTTAATTTAGATGCAGGGGCTTTTTTCTGAACTAGTTCCAAGTCTACTTGAGCTTACAAATAATTTACTTTTAAAATAGAATAGAAAAACTAAGATTAATTAATAAATTTGCTAATTGTTCTTCAATCCTATGTGATAACTGGTGATTTTTGTTAGCCATAAGAAATATGCACAGATTGTATATCCTTATTGTTGGAAGAATGATTAACTTAGAAATTAATATGAAGGACTGATATGATCTAACTAGAGTTGTAAGAAGATTGTAGGTCAGTATGTGAAGCATAGGTCAGAGAAGGAGATGGGAGGAAGTAAAATCAGTTACAAGGTTATGATAATTATCTAGGCCTGTAGCAATCTAGGCTTGCATAAGGGTGATGGCAATGGGCATATGAGGACAATAATATGAAGGAAGAATTGCCTGCACTCAGGGAATAAGTCTGAGCAATAATTACAAAATATTGGTCCTAATTTTTGCCCATGGGTTAATTGAATGTTTGCTTTTTGTCTAATAAAATATGGGAGAAATATCAGCTAGCAATTTAATAATTGGGACACTTGCCTTGTTCATTATTATCAAGCATCAAAGGACTTAGGTATAGAAGAGAATGTGCATTTAGGTCTGCAAATGCTAGTGTTGGTATGAAGTAGAAGTGCTATTAGTTAGTATAAATTGAGGGTACTATTCACGAAGCATTCTTGAGAAGACTGCAGGTTCACAGAATGATGGAGTGAAACCAATAAGAGTCTTTTGTTTCAAAGGCCTAAAAGTGAACACTTTTGGTTTTTAGTCATTGGATAATGGTAAAGGTTATAAACTCATAAAGACACTGGAGAAGTCTCCAGGACAACTTGGCATAAGTTTTTTTTTTTTCTTTATTGACTTTTTATATGAGGAAACTGCCAGTTTGTGTTTCTCTTTTTTAAGAAAGCACATGCTATTAGGGCTACAAGAATTATTTGGTTATTTGTAAAGTCCAGAGGAATACACTAGAAAATAATGTTTATTCTTGTGCTATTTTAATCATTCTTAGCATTGGAATGGGTGAGAGCTCTGATTAAGTAACTATGAGTAGCTCAGGATTGTTCTGGATGCTATATAGAATTTGGTAAAGGAAGGACATAGAAAAATTAGCGTTTGAGCTCAGCACAGAAGGCAGAGTCATTAAGTCTAAGAATGTTGGCTCTAAAAGGGATATCTAAGGTTGCTTACTTCAACCTCCTTATTTCACACATGAAGACCCTGAGGATCAAAGAAATCAAGTGAATACTTACTATCACACAGCTAGATTTTTTGACTAGAGTGAGAATTCGCACTCAAGTATTCTGACTCTTAGTTAAGTGCATTTTCTTCTATATATATATATATATATATATATATATATAGAGAGAGAGAGAGAGAGAGAGAGAGAGAGAGAGAGAGAGAGAGAGAGGAGGAGGAGGAGAGAGAGAGAATGAGAGTGTCTTCATTAGAGGGAAAAGTTTAAATATAAGAGTAACTGACAAAAGGGAAATTAACACCAGCTCCATAGCCAATCAGTTATTGGTGGCAGAGCCTATGCATTAGGACAAAGTTCAGTACAGAGGAAAGAAAACTGGGTTTGAAGTGAGAAGATATAGTTCAAATCCTGGCTACCTCTAGGAAGTGGCTGAATCACTTCACCTTTCTCTACTTCTCACTTCCTTCATCTGTAAAATAAGGGAATTGATCTCCATGGCCAGTAAGGTCTGTTTCAGCTATAAATTTTCAATCTTATGAAACCTTGATTCTAGGACTAGCTCCGCCACTAATTGGTTCTAGTTCTCACTCTGCCATGGGCATAGCATTTGAATTCCTTAGTTTTTATATCTATCAGATGGTGAGGGACCACCATCGGGGGAACAATATTTGTTTCACCTACCTTTACTGAGCTAATAGATATTAGCACTCTTTGAAAAGTATAAGGACTTATGCCAGTGTTAGCTGTCATTATATACAAGTCAGAATAACAGAATGATCTAAAGCCCTCTCTCCCTAGAGGATACTAAGTCAATCATTTTGATTATTTTGACTCATCATCTCAGCTAAATAACCAATGGGATTTTATTTGCCAGTGTGCTGACTAATTTGGCTATCACAGAGTTACAAGTTCCATCCTTAGCTCAGATAGGATGGGATAAGGAGAGAGACTGGGGAAGGATCCTTTGCCAGGCCACCTGTATTTCTCCACTGACTCAAAATCTGAAAGCCACGGTCTAGGTCTTGGACCAGAAAGATAATAGGGACATTGGACTTTAGCTAATGTAATCATTTCCCCTTCCCTCCTCTCTCTTCCCCTCCCTCCCTTTCTCTCCCCCTCCCTCCCACATACTCTCTCTCTCACTCCTCCCCCTTCCTTCCCTCCCTCCTCCTCCTCTCTTACTATAGGCAGGAGTGCTAACTTTAGGTTCAGAGAACTTAACTTATCTTTTCTCTTCCATTTATTAACTAAATGACCATGGTAAAGTAGGTTAATTTGTCTGAACCTCATCTGTAACATTGTGGGGTGGTGGAGGTGGACTAGACAACCACTAACTTAGCCCTACATCCATCATTCTGTGATCTACCCAGATATTTTATAGCAGAAAAAGCTATTTAGGGAAAGATATGGAGTCTGTAGGGATATGATCATAGGATGACAGTATAATACCATCCTTCTGGGACTACTTCCACAATGCATGGCTTGGGTTCCCAAGTAGGGCATATGTCTACTTTTTTCTCATGGTTTTAGGGATAGGTGACTCTGAGGCTCTGGATTTTCCAGGACTATTACTCGGGATCCTCCACCTGTGTTGTGTTCCCCATCATTTAGTCAACTAGGCTCCCTTAGCATTTAGAAAAGAAATTTACTGAGAAGGACTGTCAAGAATGGTTGGGAATATTTTTTTCCTCCAAAGCATGAAGTATACTCTGATTATCCATGGGGAAAGTGGGCTCCTTCAAGTGCAGAATCAACGAAGTCTATACAGGGAACATGTGTAACCAAGGAGTACTACCCAACTGGCAAGAGGAGTCATTTCATCCCTTTGCGGAATCCTCACTAAATCTAATTAGAGTGTTGCTTCCTGCTGGGTCGTCAGCCCAGTTTGAGCTCCATGCCCCTGTTGATTTCAAAACTGGCCCTTCTTAAGGGATCATTAGGGATTCTATACCCTTCAGCCTACCCTCTGGTGACTAGCACTCCTCATTCATTTATTCTTTCTCTACCTCTGCTCCTGATGCCACCAACATTGCTAATCAGTCGTTGCTGCTTTGGTGGACTCCTTATCCACCGTTCAATCCCAGCTATTGATGAGACACCTTATGGGACCTCTGGATTTTGCAGACTCACAAGTTGCTGGGCAGCTCCCTTCTTAGAATACTCATTCATTCTGAGAGCAGGAAAGAACAAACAGAAAAAAGGAAATATCCCTTTTCTGGCACAGGTTTGCCTGGGCAGAGCATGTACTTAAGGTTACCATTTACCAGGGGAGTGATCTAGTTAGCTACCCTCCCTCTCCTCTTCCCTCCTTCTGCCCACCCACCTTTGTACTTCTGTATGTATACTCATTTGGCTCAGCAATTCCTGAGTCATCAGTTCTTCCTTTTATGCAGCCAAATTAAGTACTTTTCCATGAGGTTATTGGGACTGGATCAAGACAGGAAATGTTTATACATGCTGTAAGTACTGGTCCACCTATTTCCTTAGCATCAAAGATTTAGAAGAGGAAGGGACCATTTACGTCAACCCATTCATTCTCAGAGACATCATAAGATCATACAAGTGTAGCGCTAACAGGGACTTAGGAGGCTTTCTGACACTATCTCCTAATTTCACAGTTGAAGAAACTGAGGCTTAGATTAATGTGACTTACCTAAGATTATGCCAGTAGTAAGTGGTACAGTAGGGATTTGAATCAAGGCCATCTGATTTCCAGTCTAGTGTTCTTTTCCAAAGTCAAGAGGAGATCTTGCACATGATAACCTCTGAGAATTATGTGAAAAGGATAGACTTAACACACTTTCTTGCAAACTATTCCCAAGTGTCCCAAATTAGGAACAGATTATTGGGCTTGGACGGACCATGGCATTGACCCAAAGGAAACATTTCTGTGGAATCTTGCCCTAGATGTAACTATCATACCACCACTTCTCATGTATATCAAGATTATTGCTATGATTTTATAATTAGGGAGAAAATTCAGCACCTGAAAGCACTTGGAACTCAGATGCTGAAAAGGTCTCAGGAGATCAATCCATGTTTTGGCAGCAGTTTTCAAATTACTAAAAAGTTTTGCTAATTCAAAAAGATATCTTTATATAGTGATATCAGAGACCACTAAAATCTTCATAAAATGCATTTACTCATAGCACCCACTTCAACTAAACCTCGCAAACATGTAGGAGTCACTGTATTGCTAATAATTAGCTTGGTAGGAGTTAATTCCTTAGGTGGTTCCTGTCCGTGCTAAGGAAGAACAAAAACCATTGGAGAGTAAGCTAGAATTAGATTGAGGGGGCCCAGCATATCCTCTTTTCCTCCTTTTCTCTATCAACTAAATACTAATTAAGTTGTCCCTGCATTGTAGGGAAACTGAAGAGTTGTTTTCAGTTAAAAAGTAGGTAAGGAGGAGGGCCTCAGAAATATTTTTTCCTTGGTGAGCCAGAATTTCTGGTTCTATCACTGGTATCTGTGTAAGATTAAGGTATAGAGGACATAAAGCATAAACCTGGAGAAAGAGGAGCAAGGCTAATGAGGACCCCCACAAGGGCTTCTGGTTAAAATGGTGATATGAAAGGTCCATCTCTCCTACACACACTTCTGAGAAGATCTAAAAGGGCAAGAGATAAAACAACTATCAAGAGGACTAATGAGAAACAGCAATAACCTCCTCTACACAGGCAGGACTGTACAAGAAGATGTCTAGAAGTTGGTGTGTGCTTAGGGACAGGATCTAATAGACGCCAGGGTCTAAAAGCAGTGGAATTTTAGACCTGGCCTGTTCAGAGCAGCATTAGAGGACAGATCCAGCTCTCAATAGGTTTCTGCAGAGGGAGGCAGGGCCCAGAGTTCTTAAAGACTTGAAACCAGCATCCCTCTCAAAACCACAACTTGAAACCAGCATCCCTCTCAAAACCAAAGACAGGCCCAGTGTAGTTCCTGGCTTGTCAGCATATGGGGAACCCAAGAACTTTGAAGTGGTCACTTTATAGACCTCAGTAGAAGATAGGACCAGTGCAGCATCAAGGAGGCCTAAAAGCTAAGGGGACTTCCTAGGAAGCCTGAAACTGGTGAGATTTCTCCCATTTGACTAGAACCTATCAAGAACATAGCATAGGATAGAATGAACTCAAGATCCAAGGGCCAAGATTAGTACTTGTGTTGGACCACTAGGACAATGGAGGTAGAAACCAGAGTATGTGGCAGAGGGTAGAGGTCGTCCAACCAGGTAGCAAAAGAGCATTAACATCAAGATTGCAGAAGGGAAAGGACAAGATAGGGCCTGCTCACCTTATCCAAAAATGTGTGGAAGGGAGTAAATCCTGGTCCTGCCCCCAAATCCCAATCTAGGATCTGAACCTAGAGATGAACATAACCTAAATAAAATTTCTTCATTGTGGATTGAAACACAATGGGTACAATCAGAAGAAAAGAGTAAATCTATAACAAGTGTAAGTGTGATGTCAGAAAAAAGACTGGCTGGGCCACAGGGACTCTTAAAATGTCTGGAAAAAAATCAAGCAAGAGATTAAAAAAATAAAATTAGAACTCTTGATTTTTAAAAAATGCAAGCAAAATAAATAATTTAGAATAGAAATTGGAAGAGATTATCTGTGTAGTGGACTCCCTGAGAAATTGAATGAAGTGGATAATAGAAAATGATTCACTGAGATGATAAGAGCTATAGGAATAATATTAAAATATGAAAAAAGAAGGAAATATAAGTAATTTACCATCAAAAACAGCTAGTCTAGAGAATAAGTGGAGGAGAAATTAAGAATCACTGGACTCCCTGAAAACCATGACCAAACTAAACCAGGATACCATATTTCAAGAAATCATAAAAGAAAATTACCCAGATCTATTAAAACCAGAGGGCAAAGTGAAAATAATAAGAATCCACTAATTACCTCCTGGAAGAACCCACAATTTGAAGACCCTAAGGAATGTCATAATTATAAAATCAAGGGACTACAGTCAGGGTTATATAAGACAATGCTAAAACTACTATCAGGGAGAAAAAATCTTGGAATAGAATATTCCAAGAGACAAAAGAGATAGGCTAACAATAATAGCTAAACCTATAAAACTGAGTATAGTCCTATGGAAGGGAGGGAGAGGGGATGGGGTGGGAGGATGGACCTTTAATAAAAAAGACTTTTAAGTATTCCTGTCAAAAAAGATTAGAACTTGGTAGTGTGAGAAATGATTATTGATAAACAATATATTGAGTAGATTCAGAGGTTCTCCCCTTTTTCTAAATTTTTTTTATTTTAAAGTTTCCTTTTCTTGAAGGACACTTCTGATAATGAGATTGCACTGACTCTCCTAGATCTTGGTCAGACCCCACCCAACCTATCAATGAATTTAATGTAGGGTGGGGAAGCCCGCTGTGTTCTACTCAAGCTTGGGGGGGGACAGATCCTTTTGTCTAAATAGCCAAGACTGGGAGTGGTCTGGTAGAACTGGAGGTGGTCTGAGTAGAGATAATTTCTCTGTGCAAATGTCCCTCTCAGTCCCATTGAGCACCCACTGTTTTGAAAGGTATATAAACTGTGAGCCTCACTGCCATAATTGTCTTTGGTCTGGGACAGATGGCCAAATGAC
The DNA here is from genome assembly GCA_011680675.1 of Gymnobelideus leadbeateri. Taxonomy (NCBI): domain Eukaryota; kingdom Metazoa; phylum Chordata; class Mammalia; order Diprotodontia; family Petauridae; genus Gymnobelideus; species Gymnobelideus leadbeateri. The sequence continues at coordinate 641,907 of WOXC01007165.1, read as the reverse complement.
CATCCTTTTATTAATAATCTGCTGACCTTGGGGCGGTTAGGTGGCACAGTGAGTAGAGTGCCAGCCCTGAAGTCAGAAAGACCTGAGTTCGGATCCAGCCTCAGACACTTAACACACACAAACAAAAACCTAGCCATGTGACCTTGGGCAAGTTACTTAACCCCAATTGCCCTCCAAAAAAAAAAAAGGGCAAAAAAAAATAATCTGCTGACCTTATTAATAAAATGATTGTTACCCAGAAACTGTCTCTTGAACCTTTTTAATGTCACAATAGATCCTTTGAAACATAAGTATAGGAGAGAAGGGAAATCTAGAAAGGAACATATATTTGAGCAATTGGAAATAGATAAATGATGATGCTATTTGTATATTCCAATAGGGGCAGAAAAGGTAAGTGCCCTTTCAGTATTCCATTGAGCTCAAGGATAATAGAGGGGAAAAGACAAATGTAAGACCTAGAAATTATTTCAATCCATTTTGTTTTAAGAAAAGAAAGAAAAAGGAGGGGGGAAAGGGATATGCCAGAGAATATATAAGGAAGAAGTGAGAGGAATGTTTGTTTGTTTTTTTTCATGATTTACCAGAGAAGCATATAAAAATGTAGAGGATGGGATGAGAGGAGTAGACATTATGAACCTCAGTCTTAGCTGAACTAGGAAAAGGAAAGTTTTGTGTAGAAATACACTAAATTTAACAGGATAATAAACTGGTATAGAGAGAAGGGGTGTTATTTAAGAAGAAAATAGTATGGTAGAGTTGTGGTAGCAAAACAAGGCAGCTTTGGGAGAGGACTATAAATGGGGGCTTAAAAGACATAAAATGATGTTTAAGAACCTGGTTTGGCTTGAGAGAAGAGATGAGGGACAGGGGAATGGGATTAAATCATTTCAATTATAGATTACTGATATTCTTCACATTCCTTTCCTTTTACCACCTTTTTTGTAAATGGTGGGGGTAGGGTCAGGAAGAGGAAGAAGTATCAGGCTAGGATAGAAGGAAAGACACAATCATAATTGTGAATATGAATGGGATGAGCTCACCCATAAAATGGAGGATAATGGATAAGAAAGCAGAAAACAACCATATTTGATCTAAAAGAAGCATACTTGAAACCTAAAGATTCACCAAGTTAAAATGAGAGCAGAGTTTATTATGTCTCAGGTGAATTAAAAAAAAGTAGATGTGGTAATCATCGTCTTAGCAATAAAAATAGGCATGGTTAAAAGAGATAAGCATGGAAATTACATTGTGCTTAAAGTGCATTATTTTTTTTTTTTTTAAGCAATTGGGGTTAAGTAACTTGCTCAAGGTTACACGGCTAGTCATTATTTATGCGTGGGTGCTCATTTTTCTGAGGCCGGATCTGATCTCGGGTCATCCCAACTCCGAGGCCGACGCTCTTACTCACTGCGCCACCTAGCCGCCCCTTTAGGGCAATTGGGGTTAAGTAACTTGCCCAAGGTTACACGGCTAGGTTTTTGTTTGTGCGGATTAAGTGTCGGAGGCCGGCTCCGAACTCAGGTCCTTCTGATTCCAGGGCCGGCGCTCTATTCACTGCGCCACCTAGCCGCCCCTAAAGTGCATTATTAACAATGAAATAATCCAATACCCAATACATATGCACTGAATGGTGTGGTGTCTAAGTGATAGGGATTTGACTTGTGATTTCATTGGTGTAGGGAACATGATAAGGAAACCCCTCTATCAATGTAGGTATCAGTTACCTTCTCTACAAGTTTTAGTTTTTAGAGAATTGCCTAGAGTTGTTGTTTGCCCTTCATTCTCAAAGAGGACCATCACATCAGGAAACTGATGCCATGACATGACAAGTGAATTGGATTTAAATGAGGAAAGGGCTGTGCAAAGTCATTAGCTTCACTTTCTCTTCCAGAGACATCTGGGTCCAGTGATAAGAGATAGATCAGGATGACTGGAGATGGCACCACCACCTAGAGTGAGAGAATTTAAATGATTTGCCCATGGTCATATAGTTAATGTAAGGGAGTAGACTTGAAACCATGTCTAACTGGCTTTGAGACTTAGCTTTGTAACCACTATGCTATGTTATATTAGATGCAAATCTATCCTGTTCACTTCTAATTTCAGAACAAGACTATCTCTCCATTCCATTTACTTCCCCTGCCCCCTTCCTTCTCCTTTCTCAGTGCCTTTTCAACCATCTTGAACAACAGTAAGGGCAAAGTCCCCGAAGTTCAGTTTTCAGCTAAGAGCTCCCTCACAATGGGAGACTTCAGAGATTATGTTGATGAGGACAGAAACTGCAGGACACCCAGTCTCTTTTCTTGACCTCTATATAATGGTGTAAGAGGGCCTGAAGTTAATTTCCTTTCCCAGGTGCTTGTCATCTTCCCCTTGAAGACCCTGCCCCATGTTGAGACCCTCCCCCATATTGAGACTTTGTTCCTCTAGTAAAGGCATGAAAATACAGCCTTTACTTCATCACAAAATCTATTAAATTTCTCCATAAGGAAGTACTATTGGCTGGTCATAAGCCTCACTTATCAAAAATGGCATGAGAGAAATAAGGGGGCTCTAGCTATACCAGATTTAAAAGTGTATTATAAAGCAGCAATCATCAAAACTACTTGATACTGGCTAATAGAGTGGTGGATCAGTGGAATAGGTTATGTATATAAGACAAAGTAGTCAATGACTATAGTAATCTATTTTTTGATAAACCTAAAGACTCCAGTTTCTGGTATAAGAACTCACTATTTAACAAAAAATGCTGGGAAAACTGGAAAAATAGTATGGTAGAAACTAGGCATAGACCAAGACCTTATACTGTATACCAATATAAAGTCAAAATGGGTACACAATTTAAACATAAATGGTGATACTATAAACAAATTAGGAAAGCAAGGAATAGTTTACCTGTCATATCTATAGAGAAGGGAAGAATTTGTGACAAAACAAGAGATAGAGAACATTATAAAATGCAAAATGGATAATTTTGATTACATTAAATTAAAAAGGGTTTGCATAAACAAAGGCAATGCATCCAAAATTAGAAGGGAAGCAGAAATATGGGAAACAATTTTTACAGTTAGTGTCTATGATAAAGGCCTCATTTCTAAAATATATAGAGAACTGAGTCAAATTTATAAGAATACATGTCATTCCCCAATTGATAAATGGTCAAAGGATATGAACAGGCAGTTTTCAGACAAAGAAATTAAAGCTATCTATAGTCACATGAAAAAATGCTCTAAATCACTATTGATTAGAGAAATGCAAATTAAAGCAACTCTCAGGTACCACCTCACACCTATCAAATTGGCTAACATGACAAAACAGGAAAATAATAAATGTTGGAGAAGAAAACTGGAACGCTAATGCATTGTTGGTGAAGTTGTAAATTGATCCAACCATTCTGGAGAATAATTTGGAACTATGCCCAAAGTACTATAAAACTGTGAATACCCTTTGTGACCCAGCAATACTACTTCTAGGGCTGTATCCCAAAGAGATCATAAAAATTGGAAAAGGACCCACATGTACCAAAATATTTATAACAACTCTTTGTAGTGGCCAAGAACTGGAAATTGAGGGGATACTTATCAACTGGGGAATGGCTGAGCAAGTTGTAGCATATGAATATAATGGAATACTATTGTTCCATAAGAAATGATGAGCAGAAAAACCTGGAAAGACTTGAATGTATTGATATTGAGTAAAGTGAGCAGAACCAGGAGAATGTTGTACGCAGCAAGAGTAACATTGTATGATGACCAACTTTGATAGACTTGGCTCTTCTCAGCAATGCAAGGATCTAACAGTTCCAAAAGACTCATGATGAAAAATGCCGTTCACATCCAGGGAAAGAACTATAGAGTCTGAACTATTTTCTCTCTCTTTCTTTTTTGTTTCTTCTTTCTTGTGGTATTTCCATTTGGTTATAATTCTTCTTTACAACATGACTAATGTGAAAATGTATTCAATATGATTGCACGTGTATGGCCTATATCAGATTGCACAGTCTTGGGGAGGGGCAAGAGAAAGGAGGGGGAGAAAATTTAGAACTCAAAATCATCAAAGTGAATGTTGAAAACTAAAAATAAATATTTTTTAAAAAGAAAAAAAGGGGTGGCTAGGTGGTGCAGTGAGTAGAACACTGGCCCTCGAGTCAGGAAGACCTGAAATTCAAATCTGGCCTCAGATGCTTAACACTTACTAGCTGTGTGACCTTGGGCAAGTCACTTAACCCCAATTGCCCTGCCTTCCCCTCCTCCAACAAAAAAGAAAAAAGAAAAAAAAAGACATAAGGGGTTTCTTGTATCACCCCCCTCTGGAAATCTTTCATTTAGGGAGATGTCACCATAATCATCCCCTCTTTCACTCCCACCACTATACATATGTACATTAGCACAGGATTTTCAAAGATAAATGTTACCTCTAAGAGAAATTGACAGGCAAGGATGTCAGAACAAAGCAGCTTCACTATCATAGGGGGTGGTGGGATAGAATTTGCACCCAACCAATTCCTATAAATGATTAACACAAATGTATGCCAGAAACACTTAAAATGTAGATAATAATAACAGCTATCTTACAAGAGTCTTATGAGAATCAAATGAAATAGCATATGTAAAATATTTTGCAAACCCAGTGCTGGCTAGTATTACAGTCATGATTATCACATAAGGCTGTAGATATCTTGGTCTTAGGCACCATCTCTCCTGGTTGATACTCCTCTTCTTTCCCATGATGACCTTGATATAAGGGGGAAATAGTTTATTTTTTTTTCATCATAATTGCAATGAAATGTAAATCAAAGAGGGGAAAGGAAAATAAAGTAGAAAACTCCTTAGGCTATCCCAAGGTTCCCCATTATTGATCAGTACCTCATCTATCTCCTCTTCATTTTAATTGCCAACTTAAAAAAAAAAATCTCTACCACACTTCAAAGAATGCTTGGGGCTGCCTTGTGGATCCTGTATTATTAGACTTGGTTTTCAGAGCATAAAGATAAATTGTTACTATTATGGATGGAGAGAAGTAATTATCATAAATCTATTTTTAATCTATTCTGCCTTTTAAAATATTCGAAGCTTTCTTTTAATAAGAGGTAGAATTCAAGCCTTGATATGTTGGGGAGGGTGCAAAAAGCTCCCCTTCTTGCTGGAAATGCTAATTGAGCAGTTCCTTTCCTCCCTTCATTAGCTGCATTAGCCTGCATTAACACCTTTTAATATCTCTTTAAAATCGTGTTTGATTCACTTTCTTTAATCTCTTCCTTTTCAGGAGTGTTGAATCACTTTGATCTTCATCTTCATTTTTTCTTTGATAACTTTGGGTTTAATTTGTATTTTGGAATTGAAATGCAAATTTAGAGATTGCCCAGAATCCTTCCTTGGCCATCCATATACATTTTACTGAAGTACTTCGTTGTCCAATGAATATTCAGTGCCTCATTTCCTTGCCCACTGAACCTCTCTCAACAATAGCCCAGTTTCTCTGAATGAATGGGGGGAAAACAACATTCGCCTTCATAAGGACAGAACCTTTTTTTGTGAAGAAATTCTTTCTTGTCTCTTGAATTTTTTCTTGCCTTCCAGGTGCCTGGGTACTGGAGGAAAGGGCTGAGAGAAAAGGAAAGACTTAGGGGATGAAGGTTAGTGTGGCTCATAGATAATACCAACCTTAGCATTATGAATATAGGGATGGATTATGATGGGGTGAGGTTAGAAGTAAGTCTAAAAGAATTGTTCTGGATAGAAAGCAGAAGGCATTTAAATTCGTAATTCAAATCAGTCCCAACTTACTTTGCTTTTTTAAAAAAAGGCTATTATTTATTTAAAGTAAAAGAATGCTTCAAAAGAGGCAGCATGGTATTGTAGACATGGTTTTAGAACTGTAGTAGGGAAGAACAGGGTTGAAATTCTCCTTTGGACACATTGTGTGACAGATTTCCTGATGGACTCAGACCATGGTGATTTTTGTTTCCAAGGAGCTCCTATATTGCTTGTTCTCTTTACCACTCATTAGACACAACATGTATTCATGCCCAGCCCAACTTCATCCAATGCTTCCAGGAAAACATGAAGAGTGGAGCAGGTAATGATATTTAGGCACAAACATTGTTAAAGGAAAAAAAATGCTTATTCAACAAACAATTTGACAAGAGTAATCAGGCTGATGCTCAGGGAAGCTAAACATCACTGTTTATGTGTTACAAGGGCTCTAATTTTTGCTGACTTTCTAATTTGTGTCTCAGGTAATTGACCAAACAGCATTACAGTGGGGTTAAATGATGGTGCATTAATAATGTTGTTGTGAAATAATATTGTCACAGCACTGTGGTATAATAACACTAATTGCTAGTATTTATATGTCATTTTAAGGTTTGCAAAGTGCTTTAAAAATATTATCTGATTTGATATTCACAACAACCCTATGAGGTAGATGCTATTCTTATCACCATTTTATAGATGGTAATATCTGAGGCAGGAATTAAGTGACTTGCTCAGGGTCACACAACTAGTAAATCTTTGAGGCAGAATTTGAACTCGGGTCTTTCTAACTCCAGGTCTAGTACTCTTTCCAGGCTACCTTCATGCCTGTTATATGTATACCAGGTATGCCTGTTCTAGCTTATGAAATAACTTTCATTATTGTTTTAAATGTCGGTATTGTTTCTTGGGCTAGATTGTAAGGAAACATAGTCTACATCATACTTTTTATATATCTCAGAACACCAAATTTAGGGCTATATGTGAACATAGTAGATATTAGGCTGTAAGTATTAGCTACTTGAGCAACTAGGTGTTGTAATAGATAGAGGACCAGACTTGGAGTCAGGAAGACCTGAGTTCAAATCCTGCCTTAGTCATTCACTAGTTGCGTGATATTGGACAAGTCACTTCACCTCTGCCTTAGATTCTTCATTGGTAAAATGGGATATAAAATGTACCTATTTCCTAGGGTTCTAATGAATATTAAATGAGATAATACTTATAAAACACTTAGCACAGAGCCTGGGCACATAGTAAGCAGTTTATTATTACTATTATTATTATTAGATAAGCAAATACATGTTGACTGAATGGTTCTTGCTGATAGGGAAAGGAAAGAACAGAAAGATTAGGTAAAACTACCAAGTGTTTTAAGAAATAACTGACAGCTTTAGTTCTAATGGAAAAATGTCAACTGTCTATCTCAGGTAATTCTGGAAGCCTTTTCTGATTTGTTCAAAAAAGAGGTGATAGTGCAAACATTTCACTACAAAGATGTCTTCTAGACTCACTAGGGTCTAGAGTTTTTGTGCATCAACTGGGTACCAAAGATCCAGACAGAATGGGGTCTAATCTTGAAGGAAAGAGGGTTAACAAGGGAGCACCAAGGGAGAAAATGATATTAAAGTGAGTTCTCACCCTTGATTAGTCTCATTTTCTCTCTCTCTCTTTCTCTCTCTCTCTCTCTCTCTCTCTCTCTCTCTCTCTCTCTCTCTCTCTCTCTCTCCCTCTCTCCCTCATTTTATATATTCTAATACATGAGTGAGTAAAAGGTCTCTTAGAAAGAGAATGATTTATTAACTTTCTTCTGATTAAGGTAGGGACTCAGCGCTAGCCTTCTGAGAGATCTTTCATCTGAGGAGTACTCATGCAGCTATGTATATGATTGTGTGTTTACGTGTGTATGTGTACATGTTTATATAAGGAAGCTTTGTATGCCTTTTACAATGTGACTTGGGATTTACCAGTATGGACTTGAAATTAACTTGTATTTATTTTGTATGTGTGTGTATGTGTACATGTTTTCTCCCCCATAAAATAAGCTTCTCAAGGACAATGACTGATTCATTTTTGTCTTTGTATCTTCAGCACCTTGTACAGTGCCTGGCACATGGGAAGCACTTAATGAATTCTTGCTGATTGATTGACTGGCTTCTGTTATGTGTATGTCATCTTTTCTTTTTCAACATGAAGTACAAAAATTCTCTGCCAAAGATAAAAACAAACACCATACTAACTCTGCTCTGCCATTCATAACCTCCTTTTTTGTTAGGGAAATTGCCTTGGCTTCAGAAAAATAGGACTCTTGGTAACCATTGGCATGGTTTTCAAGTGAACCATGAATGATAATAAATGACATTTATACAGTTTTCCATACATTATTTCATTTGATCATAGCAATGAAATAAAGTAGGCTTTATTATTATCCCCATTTTATAAGAAGGAAGCAAACTTAAAGAGGTTGAATAATTCTTCTAGGGTCACACAGGTAATATGTATTAGGGACAGGACTTGAACCCAGATCCTCTGAATTCAGTACTCATGGTACTCAATCATGGGAAGATGAAATGGAAAGAAATCTAGAGTGAATTTTTATATGGTGCCTATCTGCCTGAGGCACAATCAATGCACAATACCTACCTTGGGCTCTATTACTTCATATGTGCTTAAGAGTCTAAACCTATTTGATTGAATATAAGGGCTTGGGACTGGGATATGGGATTTTAAGACAGTTATTCATTAACTTTTTCCCAGTCGTATCCCTGGAGATATGATGTGACTTGAGATAGTAGCTGTATTCTTTGATAAGTTATTGTCTGACCTGAAGGAATCTGTCCTAGGATGCTTAAAGCACAGTCTTAACCTCTAAGTCTAGGAATGCATAATCTTACTTGTCTCCATTTTAATTCTTGTACATTCCAATGTATTCCCAAAGGTCCTTAAATAACCAATTGCCTTTTCATGACATTACCTAATGTTCTTCTGAAGCTCATGTTGTATTTATTCTATCCCAACAAAATCAGGGGAAGGTTTTAAGTTGGGATATTTAGTAGGTCTTTTTTTTTTGTCAAAATGTGACAGTTCAGGGGCGGCTAGGTGGCGCAGTGAGTAAGAGCGCCGGCCTCGGAGTTGGGATGACCCAAGATCAAATCCGGCCTCAGAAAATGAGCACCCACACATAAATAATGACTAGCCATGTAACCTTGAGCAAGTTACTTAACCCCAATTGCTTTAAAAAAAAAATGTGACGGTTCAATAAAGTAATAAATGAACCTCCAAAGAAAGCAAACCAAAGCCTCATTATCTTCTAATGAAATTTGGGGGGTGTAGAGGAAATGCCAGTTGTACACTGCCAGGGCTACTAATTAAAACACTAGGAAGTACATATAATTCCAACTGTCTCCCTAGTGATATAATTTTTCAATCACAACTGTATTTTTGGATGCAAATCCTAGTTTTCAGAAGGGTTATAAAGAAGTGATCCTGACAAGAACAACTTTAACATTCCCCAAATCCCATTTAACCCTCCCATACCCTATGGTTGCAAGATGAAGCAGAAAGTATTCCCTCTCCATTGTCTGTCTGCTCTTGGGTGGCCAGGCAAAGAGCCAACTTACTCTTCACCTACTGGCTACCATTTCTACAGATCACATGAACAGGGCTATTGTGACCTCCATTGTAGTCACCATGGTAAGCCATAAAAAGGGGGATTTGCCTTTCTTCTACTGAATGAAAGTCAAGGGAACTTGGCTGAGAGAACAAAGGTACCATGTGATATGTGGATGCATACAGTGTGAAGAGAGTGAAATGGAATTTATCACTGGGTTCAGAAAAAGGGGAACTTATGGGCCCCACCATAAAACCAGCAATGACTGGCCTGGTTCTCTTCTCCTGAATTCCTTCAATCTCAAGAACCAGGCCTACTTAACTTCCAAACACAGGCTTAGCTCCAGATCTGGCTCTGGGAGCAACTTAGCTCAATAGCTCAGCAAAAAGTTCTATTCAAGTAACCAGTCTTCATGCCTTATTCTTTTCTCACCAAGTTTATGCTTTGTACCCAGGTTTAAGTAACTGGGTTCCTGTCTTGTCCTTTATGCTTGATTCCCTGTCTTGGTTCTCTGCCTAATACCCTAGATCCTTTGGAGCTATGATTCTGCCTTACATCCCACTCCCGCCTCCCTGCATTGCATTCTATACTACCCATTGCCAGTCTAGATGCATAGATTATAAGATCTTGTAGGCACCTACAAGATCATTGAAGGTAATCAGCTATGCTTAGAATGTTCTCTCTCTTTACCTTTGCCTCATAGAATCCCTCTCTTCATTTAAGAGGTAGGTGAAGCACTACCTTCTACATGGAGCCTTTTTTATTCTCCCAATTGCCAGTGTTCTCTATCCCAAACTACCTTGTACATATCTATACTTGAATTTATCCTCTTTTTATTTCTTCTGTCTATACATGTATGTATGCATTTCTATCTCCATCTACATCATGTCAATATTAATATCTATATTTATCTATGTTTATGCTCATATTGATATCCATAGCTATGTCTATATCCATATTTATATCTATTTCTATCTATATTTATATCATCCATATCTGTATCTATGTCTGTGTCCATGTCCATATCATTATCCATATCTATGTCTGTACCTATATCTATATAATTTATATGTATACTCATCATCCCTATAAGAACAATAAACTCCTTGAGGTCACAGATTGTTTCATTCATTGTATTTGTTTCCTCAGCATCTAGTATAGTGCTTGAATAATAGGCACTTAATAAGATCTTTTTGATTGATTGATTAAGTGCCTACTATGTGCAGAGAACCTTAAGGCAGGGGTAAGAGCAAAGTTCTGTTTCTTCCATTAATTACCTGGGAAAGGATTTCTTTTCCTATCAGCAATTCTTGGGCTCTTTTAGCACATGGCTGAAAGAAGGAAAGAGAATAGATAGCACCTCTGGCATAGAACTATAGGAGAAAAAAGGTGATATGACCTCTGACCTGGCTATAGGAAAAAAGATAAACTGAGAGAAGCTGGTCCTGGCCCAGAAACAGAGTGAAAGAAAAAGGGCACAACTGGACTCTGGCTCTGCCTGCCAGAAAGGAGTGGAAGTGCTATGTGCATCTTTCTTCTGTCTTTAGCATGTTTTATAATCTAGTCAGGTCATTGATAATGACCTTCTCTTTTGTTACAGTATTCAGAATCAGTTCCCCACCTCCAATCCTCTACCCAGTGTTGGAGGCAAAATTGTGCTCTTAGTAGGATACTCTATGGACCAGATGGGTTGGTCATGTCAGGCATGTTATTCCTTTCTAATGAACAGGTCAGTTTTGAATAAATAAGTCCTTGCCTTGTTAGCAACAGAAAAACAAAATAGGGAATCATAAATGCTTTGAATTTGAACATGTTGCATTTCAGGTGCTGATGAAACATTTTTTGTGAATGTTGATGAAACACTTGTAGGTCAGTGGTGCCAAACTCAACAGAGATGGATTCTTGGGGCATATTGACTTAGAAAACCACAGATCAACATTATCTATACTATATAATATTATTTATTTATTTTATTAAACATTATCTAACTACATTTTAAACTGGTCAGGTCAGGTAGCTATATGTGAAGGCTGTGAATCTGATACTTCATTGGAACAAGATTCACTAGGAAATACTGGACTTCAGTATGTAGAATCATGCCCAAGGGTTGTTGTTTTTTTTTTTTTAACCATCTGCCTATCTTTCCCCATCCCTTCTACTTGATGTAACAGTAAGGTGATGACCAATCAAAATGTGGTTTCTTAAGAGGAAGGTGGATTTAATTGCTGTATAAATTAGATGGCATCATTTCTCTGCCTAGGAGGCCATGGTAACATGAAACACCTACTGACTATTGGGCTTAGAAATTTGTTTTTGTTTTTTGTTTTTGCTTTTTGGAGGGCAATTGGGGTTGTGACTTGCCCAAAGTCACACAGCTGGTAAATGTGTCAAGTATCTGAGGCCGCATTTAAACTCAGGTCCTCCTGACTCTAGGGCAGGTGCTCTATTCACTGCACCACCAAGCCTACTTGGCTTAGAAATTTCTACCCTCCCTCAGGGTTTTGTCAACCTCCTGCCTGGATAACATTGGTGGGGTAGAGAGATCAGTTTGTATTAGTAAAAATCTAAATTATAGAACATTTGTAGAGTATGTTTAGTACTTTCAAATACGATATTTATTTAAAAAAAAGAAGCTAAAATGGAAATTAATAAATAAAATTCCTACTAGGCCTAAATTATATAATAATGTATCTAATTAAAAAAAAGCCTTTTATGGGGAGAGACATGGTAGGGTAAACTATCTCATGTAGGGGAAGTGGGTGCAAAGGAGGGGAGAATAAGGAAGGCTAAAAAGGCAAAACCACATTCACATTGAATTTGGTTCAGGGAGAAAATGACATACATACTAAATGGGATATCTCAACCTGCAGCAGGATAGGGGGAAGGGGGATGAGAGGAGGGATGATGGATGGGAGGGCATCCTTGGGGTGAGGGGAGGTTGGAAGTACCCACTATAGAAGAGGGACAGGATCATGTAGGGAATGGACCAGGTGGGGGGTGGGATGAGTGGGAGGGAATTATAAGCAGCCTTGTACAATATATCTACTATGATAATGTTTTGCATAGCTAGACATGTACAACATATACTGAATTACTTATCTCCCCAGAGGGAATGGGTGACAAGGAGGAAGGAAATGGATCTGAAATTCGAGGTCTTAACATTAAATGTTTCAAATATATATAAATACTATTATTAATACTCTTTTGCTTATAATTGGGAGATAAGATGTGCAGGCATTGGGACACAAAGATTCACCTTCCTCTAATGGAAAAGTCGATGGGGGTATGGGAGAAGGTATGGGAGAGAGCAGATTGGAGGAAGCGATATCTTGTGGGACTGCTATTCTGGGAGGTTGGGTAGGGGAATAATGGGGGGAAAATGATTGTAACTCAAAATCTGGCGGAAATGAATGATGTAAAACAGAAGTTAATAAAGTATTTGTTTAAAAAAAAAAGCCTTTTTACCTATAAAAGTTCTAGCAGTTAAAAGCATTTTGAAGGAAGTCTTAACTTGTTTACTGATATTAGACTGGATTATAGACAATGTTGAATGAGTCACAACATCCAAACCACACTGATGCACTGCTAACTGTGTAGCATTTATCTTAGAACTTGCTCAGGATGACCTCAGGACCCATTATCCTATAGGCTAAAATATCCACGATTGGTTCTAAGGACCAATTGAAAGCAAAAATTATCCCATATTTAGAAGACAGAATTCCCGGAGAATCCCTTCTACTTCTACAGGGGTAGTAGCAGAGTTGGGTACCAAACCTCACATTTTTAGATGGTCTCTATATTAGCATTTGGTATTCTAAATGTGAGATTCTTGTCTAGTGGCCAATGAATGGACATATCAAATGAGTGTAGGAACCATTTACATTCTTGCCATAAATGAAACCAAAAGATATAAAGAAGTGCCAGCTAAATGGAAGGAGAATTCACAGGTTCTCATTAGAAAAGACAAATGAAGGAATCAGGAGAAATACTTTTATTCTGCATCTGAAGGCTACAAGAAACATGATTTCATGGGGCTCTTGGTCATATAAAATTAAAATGCTCATGATAATAAACATTGGTAAAAATAGCTCCATGAAGATTATTGTAGCCTCTTGCTCTAACATCCTTTGCAGAGAATGAAAAGAGAGAACAATTCTATAGAGACCTTGATAATACTGTACAAACTAAGTCAACATATATTTTTAATGTTCTGTGGCTTTAATGTATCAATGACTATAAAGGAGAATAGTGAAAATATGTTGGAAAACAAGATTTCAAAGTAAGAATCAAGGGAGGCCAATAGCACTAGAGATGCTGGACATGGTAAACATCTAATATTAAAGAAAGCAAAATTTTATTATAGACTTACATGAAATTACTGTTTCCATAATTGGAGTAACTGTGAATTAATTATATTTCAATTTCTTAGAGTAAAGATCAAAGTAAGGGCAAATTAGGAGGAAAAACAAAATTGAGAAATAAGACTATGTAATTGAAGCTACTCTATCCTGCTTATACAATCTTCTGATACTCCAAAATGGGAAATTGATAAAATATCAGATACTGACACAGACTACCATCATTTCCTATGAAATTTTACTAATATGAATAATTTACCACAATAAAGACTCCAGGGGAACCTAGAAATCATCTCAGCATATTCTTGATTTTCTTCCTTAGTGAAAGAATATGATACCTGAAGGCAACATTATTTTAGAATATAAATTTGTAAAATCTTGTGGAAAAGAGTTCTAGAAATTATGAGATAGTACTCTCTGATAAGACAGTAAAAAGTGGTGGATAGAAAAACAAAATTACAGAAATCTTGGGGGGAAAATTAAGGTAGGTATCCCAAGAACATTTAAGGAGATCTTGGAAGTAGGACAACAGGCACACAGAAAAAATGGAAAAAGATCTTTCAAGATCATTCTCTCCCCCACCCCAAATTTATTTATTTATTTTTAGTTCTCAACAATCATTTCCACAAGATTCTGAGTTACAAATTTTTCTTCTTGTCTTTTCCCTAACCCCACCCCAAAATAGTGAGCCTACTGAATACCTCTTCCCCCAATCTGTTCTTTCTTATATCCTCCCCCATTGCCCCTTGCCCCCCTCAGTTTTCTAGTAGGGCAAGATGAATTTCTATACCCCAGTGCCTGTATATCTTATTTCCCAGTTGCATGTAAATAACAATTTTTTAACATTTGTTTTTGAAACTTTGAGCTCCAGAGTCTTTCCCTTCTTCCCTCCTTACCCACCCCCACTGGGAAGACAAGCAATTCAACATAGGTTGTACATGTATAGTTACACAAAACATTTCCATGGTAGTTATATTGTGAAAGACTATATTTTCCTCCATCCTACCCTGCACCCATTTATTCTATTTTCTACTTTGATCCTGTCCCTTTCCAAAAGTGTTAGCTTCTAACTATCCTCTCTCCAATTTGCCCTCCCTTCTATCATCCTGCTTCTTATTGCTCCCTGCTTTCCTGTAGGGTAAGATAACTAATTGAAAGTGTATGTTATTCCCTCCTTAAGCCAAATTCAATGAGAGTAAGGTTGACCCATCCCCCTTTGCCTTCCTGCTCTTCCCCTTCATTGTAACAGTTTTCTCTTACCTCTTTTATATGAGATAATTTACCCTAATCTATCTCCCCTTTCTCCTTCTCCCAATATATACCTCTCTGACCTCTTAATTTTATTTTTTAGATATCATCCCTTCATATTCAATTGATCCTGTGCCCTCCATCTATGTATATATGTACACATATATTCATACACTCACATATACATTTATACATACATATACCCTCCTATACATACATGTACACATATATTCCCTTCAACTATCCTCATATTGAGAAAAGTCTCGAATTACAATTAACGTTTTTCCATGTAAGAATGTGAATAGTTCAACTTTAATAAGTTCCTTATGATTTCTTTTTCCTGTTCACCTTTCACCTTCTCATGCTTCTCTTGCTTCTTGTATTTGAAAGTCAAATTTTCTGTTTAGCTCTGTTTTTTTCACTAAGGATGCTTGAAAATCTTCTATTTCATTGAATGACCATATTTTCCCCTGTAGCATTATACTCAGTTTTGCTGGTTAGGTGATTCTTGGTTTTAATCCTAGCTCCTTTGACCTCCGGAATATCATATTCCAAGCCCTTTGATCCCTTAATGTAGAAACTGCTAGGTCTTGTGTTATCCTGATTGTGTTTCCACAATACTCAAACTGTTTCTTCCTGACAGCTTGCAGTATTTTCTCCTTAACCTAGAAACTTTGGAATTTGGCTATGCTATTCCTAGGAATTTTCTTTTTGTGATATTTTTCAAGAGGTGATCTATGAATTCTTTCAATTTCTATTTTGCCCTCTGGTTCTAGAATGTAAGGGCAATTTTGCTTGATAATTTCTTGAAAGATGGTATCTAGGATCTTTTTTTGGTCATGGCTTTCAGGTAGTCCAATAGTTTTTAAATTATCTTTCCTGGATCAATTTTCCAGGTCAGTGGTTTTTCCAATGAGATATTTCACATTGCCTTCTATTTTTTCATTTGTTTGAATCTGTTTTATAGTATCTTGATTTCTGATAAAGTCATTAGCTTCCAATTGTTCCAACTAATTTTTTATGGCTCATATTTTTACTGCTTTTTTCCAGAGACAAAAAGTCCTTATAAATAAGTTCCAAAGGCTACTCATACTTATAATTCTCCAAATATGTAGCATAGGTTGGCAATGCTTTATTTTGTACACATCAGGCACAAATTTCTCACTTTTCGGTGATATCTGCAACCATCTTGGGCCACTTAAAATGTGTTTCTTAGAAGCTATAGGGTTATTTTTTGGCTCATGTGTCCAAAGTTATCAAGGAGGGCTTTTGTGGCTGTGCCATATGCTCTAGTCAGCAGCCAACTGCTTCTTGGTTCCATGTGAGAGATCACAGTCAAAACCCAGAACAAACCCAACTTCTTCCATTGTGTCAACAGCAGAATTCCTTCTCAGGACTGGAACTTGGGGGTTTTAGCATAACTTCCTAGCCTTTTGGCTTGTATCACTTCTCTTAGTACATGAGCCATCTCTTCTTGTTTCCTGTTATCCACAGACACCTGTGGCATCTGTCAGACCTCTCCTGCTTAGCTGGACACTATGGGGCCAAGCATCTTCTGGGCTCAGCTCTAGTCAGTTGCCATCTACACCCTGAGAGACATTTGGCAAGTTCCTTGATGTCTTCAGGTCTCAGTTTCCTCATCTTGCTCATTTTTTAAAAAAGGGTAGACTGATGCCATTTGTTTCCACATTTCTTGAAATAACTCTCTGCCCACCTCAAAAGTGAACTTTCCCCCCAAACTGGAGATCCTGGATCCACGAAAGGCCAAATGAGGAGCAAGGTGGGGTCAGGAGGCAGGCATAATCTTCCCTCCTCAAGACCTGGGGCCCTGGAATGTCATCAGGGGCTAGCCGACTGTCGGGGTACATGCCCAAATCAGACAGTGCTCCAATTTAATTTTGAAGGAAATATTCTCTTCAGTAAGTTTTTGAAATTCCTTTTCCATCTGGCAAATTTGGCTTTTTAAGGCCTTCTTCTCCTCATTGGCTTTTTGGGCCTCTTTTGCCATTTGAGTTAGTCTACATTTTAAGGTATTATTTTCTTCAGTATTTTTTGGGTCTTCTTTAGCAGACTGTTGACTTGCTTTTGATGATTTTCTTGCATCATTCTCATTTCTCTTCCCAATTTTTCCTCCATGTCTCTTACTTGATTTTCAAAATCCTTCTTGAACTTCTCCATGGCCTGTGACCAATTCATATTTTTCTTGGAAGCTTTTGATGCCAGAGTTTTGACTTTGTTGTCTTCCTCCTTTTTGTCCCCAAAAAGGATTATATGGTCTGATTGTGCTTCCTCTGCTTGCTCATCTTGCCAATTACTTGACTTTTGAGCTCTTTGCCACATTATAACTCTGCTTCCAGAATGGAGAGAGCTTTGTCTCAAATTGCTGGGGTTTTTGCAGCTGCCAGAGCTATTAGAAGGGTGCCTTCTCTACAGCCACCACAAGTTCTGGAACACTGGCCACATACCACAGGACAACCATTCAAGACCACTATCTAGATCCAAGCAGGTCAAAGCAAGAGAGATTACCCTCTGAATGGTCACTTGGTCCCCCTATGATCTGCAAGCCAGGAGTTCTGGAAGCAGCTACACAGCAGCAGATGTAGCTGCAGTGCCTCCATCACCTTTTGCCCTGGGGGTAGGGGCCAGATAGAATTCTTCTGATCTGAATTCCAACAGAGTTCCCCACTGACCTTTTATTTTATTTATGACCTTTATTTTATTTGTCTTTGGTGTTTATGAGTTGGGAAACCTCCACAGCTGCTGGTGACTCACTCTCCTGAAGTCTGCTCTGGCTGGTCCAGGCCGCCCTGGTGCCAGAACAGTGGCTCACAGGGGTCTGTGCTTGGCTCCCAGTGCACTGTGATAGACCTTTCCTGTCAGCCTGCCAGGCTGCCTTCAGTGGGAGATTTGTTTCTCTCTGTTACTTTTTGGGTCCTGTAGCTTTAAAATTTGCTTAGAGTCATTTTTTTTACAGGTATTGGAAGTGGTTGGAACTGGAGCCCCTGCCAAGTTTGTACTTTTACTTCAACATCTTGGTTCCGCCCCCTCAAGATCATTTTCACCAATAATAGTGGAGCTACCACATTTGGACTATATATACTCCCTGACTGATGTACTTCATAGGGAAATAAAAATGTAATTAAAGAATACAAGGCTAGAGAGAATATATGTATTAGATCAATAAACACCAAAGAGGTCAGTTTGGGAGTCAACACAATTTTTAGGGCATTGTTGAATTGATTTTAAAGATTTCTGAAAATGAAGGTATTAAATATTTGGAACAATTATATGATTTTATTTTTAATTTTTAAAGATAACATTTAAATAATGCTTTAAGATTTGCAAACTGCTATATAAATGTTATCTCATTTTATCCTCACAACATCCTTGGGAGGTAGGTCAGGTAATCAAGGGAGACAGACATTAAGTGACTTGCCCAAGATGTTTGAGGCTGAATTTGAACTCAGGTCTTCCTTACTTCAGGCTTAGTACTCTATCCACCACATCACTTAGCTATCCAATTGCAGTCTAGTGGGCATATAATATATGTCCTTTTTAAAACAAGCAAACAAACAAACACGATCATCTATGACTTCCTTAGTATAGGGAGCTTCCGATAAGGAACTCTTTCTACAATGCCTATTGGCTCCTGACTTAAAATGATTTTCCCAGAATAAGACAGCCAGCATGTGGCAGAAATACCTGAACCCTACTATTCCTGACTTTGAGAGAAGCTCTCTATTCACATCATGGTGCTGCCTCTAAGATCTATATATAAATACCTATAATAAAGATTAGAACATGCAAAATATGTTGGAGAGGTCACTGATGGAAAATGAAAGATTAATTTTATTTAGGGGGTATTTTCTGGATCCCAAAGGAATCTAAGGATCTCAACAATTATAGACTTGAGGAAAATACATTCCAAGTCTCTAACAAGGGCTAGAGGGAGGGAGTCAGGGGAAAATCTTGTACAAATGCAGAGAGGCAGAAGAGAACAGGATTAGGAAAGGAAGAAGGGAATAAGCATCAATCAATCAATCTGTCTGTCTGTCTGTCTGTCTGTCTGTCTACCTATCTAATTACATAGCCACACTTATATGTATACATATGTGTATATATACACATATGTATATGTATGTTGCTATTTATGCATATATGCATATGTATATGACAGGCACTGTGTTAAGTGCTTTACAAATATATCATTTGTAATCCCCATTTTGCAGTTAAGAGAACTGAGGCAAACAGAAGTTAAATGATTTGCTTAGGGTTATACAGCTAATAAGTGGCACAGGCAGGATTTGCATTCAGGTCTTCCAGAGTTCAGTCCCAGTCTGCTATACCACCTACCTTCCTCTGATGAGATCTGAGATAAGAGCTGCTTTGAACATAATCTAAGAATGACTAGCAGCCTAACTTGTCTAGGACACAGAGTTGGGGAAGAGGAGTATGGCTGGAAGATCAAACTGAAGTCAGATAGTTTGGGATTTTTAATACTCCCATAAGTAATCTATCTGTTATCCTGGATATTATTCAGACCCACAGAAGATTTTTTAATAGGAAAATGATGTAATCAGAGAGGTACCTTAGGAAGATGATTATGTCATCTGCTCGTTAGAAGAATATATTGGAGAGAGGAGAGGTTAGTCTTGACAAGAGAGAGAGCAAGGTTTCACTAACATTAGATCAGGGTTTCTTAATCTTGTCATGTGTCATGGACCTGTTTGGTGATCTGGTGAAGTCCATTGACCCATTCTCAACATTATGTTTTTAAATGCAGAAAATAAAATGAATAGGATTGTCAAGGAAATCATTATGTTGAAATACAGTTATCAAAATAAATATGTTTTTTAAAGTTCACAAATTCTCTAGGTAAAGAACTCCTGTGCTAGATCAAATGAAACCCATTTATTTTTTTGAGGGGAATGCTATTCTGAAAGAGGAGGAAAATGCTACAAACATAAGACTAATGGAGGAGGGAAGTACTGTAACATAGTTTATCTGGATTTTGGCAAGATAGTTGACAACCACATACATATTCATAGCAGTACTTTTTTGTGATGACAAAGAACTGAAAACAAGGTTGCTTTCCATCTCATGTATAACAAATAGTGATGCATGAACAGAACATTACTCTGATACAAGGAAACAATGAATCTGAAGAATTCAGAAAAGTATGAGAAGACATATGGGCTAACGCTAGGTGAATTAAGCAGAACTATGAAAACCATGTGCATAACAACTATAACAATGTAAATGGAAAGAACAAAAACCCAAAGTGAACAATGCATAATTATAATAAATAACATTATCCCTGAAGAAGGGAAGAAAAAAACGTACTTTCCTCTCTTCTTTGCAGAAGTGAGGGACTATGTAAGTGGAACATTATATATACTATCAGACTAAGTTGATGTAGAAATTTCTGTTATTGAACTGTTTCCTCCCTTTCCTATTTCTTTTCATTTTCTGTTACAAGGGGTGTTGCCCTGAGTAGGGGAGGAGAGGAAGTTATATTTGGAAATAAAGGCATCAATAAAAAATTTAAAAGATATTTGACAAAATCTCTAACAATATGTTTATGGACAAGATGGAGAAACTTTGAATAAAACAATAGTTGGGTAAGTTTGTAGCTGACTGCATGATGGGACCCAAAGAATTTGACTATAAACTCAGTATGTCAATTGTGTATTATGAATGCCAGTAGTAGCTGATGTTTATATAGTGTCTTAAGTATTTTTAAAGCTTTTTACAAAATCATTTCTTTTCATCCTCACAACAACTCTGGGAGGCCAGTGCTATTTTATCTCCACATTATAGATGGGAAAACTGAGGCAGGCAGCTGCTAAATTATTTGCTCAGGGTCAAATAGCTAGGGAATATCTAAGGCAGGATTTGAATGCAGGTTTTCCTGACTCCAGCTCTACTAGCACTCTTACTACTGCACCACTTTGCTGTTAGCTAAGGAAGCTAATTCAATATCAGTTTTGTTTGTGTTTAGAATGGGGGAGCAGTTGTATCACATTGGAAATTTTGAGTGCCACGGTTTGACAAGTTGAAGTTTATCCAGAAAGGGATGTCCAAGATAGTGAAGGGATTCAACACCATGCCATTTGAGGTACAACTATTTGGTTGTTTGTCCTTGGGCAAATCAATAAAACCTGTTTGTACTTCTTCATTCAATCAATTTATAGGGTTTTATTTTTTTCTATAGAATAGAAAGACTATGATCGATAATGTACTTTCTATTCCTGATAGTTTATAAAGTTCTAGGAAAGTTGGGAAATATAGTTTGAAAAAGATGAAATTTAAGAGCTGTCTTCAAATATTTAAAGAGCTTATCATTTGGAACACTAATGCCTTGTCGGTGGAGTTGTGAACTGATCCAACCATTCTGGAAAGCAATCTAGAATTATGCCCAAAGGGCTAGAAAAGTGTGCATACCCTTTTACCTAGCAATACCATTTCTAGGACTGTATCCCAAAGAGATCCTACAATTAGGAGGAGGACCCATATGTACAAAAATATTTATAGCAGCTCTTTTTGTGGTGGCAAAGAATTGGGAATCAAGGGGATACCCATCAATTGCAGAATGGTTAAACAAGTTGTGGTATATGAATATAATAGAATACTGTTGTGCTATAAGAAATGAGGAGCAGATGGACTTCATCATAACCTGGAGAGACTTATATAAACTGATGCTGAGTGAGGAGAGCAGAACCAGGAGAACTTTCTACACAGTTACAGACACATCATATTTGTGATGACTAACGTTGATAGACTGGGCTCCTCTCAGCAATGCAAGGTTATAAGACAACTCCAAAAGACTCATGATGGAAAGGGATATCACATCCAGAGAAAGAACTACAGAGTCTGAATGCGGATTGAAGCAAACTGCTTGCTTTCTCTCTTTTGTGTTTTGTTTTGTTTCTTCTTTCTTATTGTTCAGTCCATTGGTTATAATCCTTCTTTATAACTTGACTAATGTTTAATGTGAAGGTATTTTTAGATCCTATATTTGATCGCATGCCGCCATGGCTGGGGAGAGAAAGGGGAGGAGAAGGACAGGGAGAAAATTTGAAACTCAAGGGATTGTCTAACTGAATGTTGTAAACTAAAAGTAAATAAATAAATTTCTTAAAAAGAGCTTATCATGCAAAAGAGGCTACATGGTATAGTAGTTAGAGTATTGGACTTGAAGTCAGAAGACTTGAGTTCACATCTGTCTTCAAACACTTCTGAGCTGTGAAATTCTGGGCAGATTGCTAAATCTCTCTGTGCCTTAGAGTCCTTGTTTTTTAAAATGAGGGGATTGGATTTAGTGGCCTTTAAGGGTCTTCCCCAGGTCTATCTATTACCTATTCATTCAGGGATCATTAGTATGCAGATTATCATCAGATCTCTCTGTCTTACCCCTAACTCCTCTCTAAACCTTCACTATTATATCTCCAAGTGTTTACTAGACATTTTGAACTGAAAGTCCTATAGACATCTTAATCTCAACATGTCCATAAAAGAGCGCATTATGTGTCACCCCCACCCCCACCAAATTCTTCTCTCTTCTAGACTTCCTTAGGGGTCATCGCCCCCTACCTGGTTACCTAGACTTGAAACCTCAGTGTCATCTCTGAGTCTGTGCTATATCCCCCATTCCTACCCCATAGCCATTCCATTGCCAAATCCTGCTGGCTTTACCATCCCAGCATTTCTTGCATATGTTCCCATCTCTCCTCTGACACAACTGCATCTCTGGTGAAAACCCTTATCACCTCCTGCCTGGGCTATTGGAGTATTCTGTTAATTGGTCTCCCTGCCTCAAATTTCTCTCCATTCCAGTTCATCATCCTCCACTCAGCTCTCAAAATGATTTTCCTAAAGTACATGTCTGATTGTGGCAGTAAATTCCAGTGGTTCCCTATAATCTGCCAAATCAAGTATAAAATTATGTGTTGGCTTGTAAAATCTTTCATAATTTGCCCCACCATCTTTTGATTCTTCTTATACTTTATTCTTCCTGTATACTCTACAATCCAAGAACACTGACATCTTTGCAATTCTTCAGACATGACATTCCATTTCTCAACTCCATGATTTTACACAGGTGACAGTCCTCTGGAATGTTCTTTCTTCTTTACTCCCCATCCTGACTTCCTTGGCTACTTTAAAGTCTCACTTTATCCAAAGAGCCTTTCCTGGTTCTACCCACTGCTAATGCCTTCCTTCTAAGACTACCTTCCATTTTCACTATATATCTTATATGTACATACATTTTTGCAGCTTGTCTCCGACACTAGAATGTAAGGTCCTTAAAGGCAAGTGCTGTTTTTTTTCCTTTCTTATATCCCCTACATTTAGCACAGAATAAGCATTTAATACATACATTGAGGACTTATTCTGCAAGGGTCCAGGGGGTTGAACATAGACTAGTACAACAGTTCTCAAACTTTTTGGCCATAGAATCCCTTTATACTCTCAAAAATTATTGAAGAGGCTTCCCTTCTCCACCCCCCAAAGAGCTCTTGTTTATGGGGGTTGTATCTATTTATATCTACCACATTAGAAGTAAATATATCTCAGTATAATTATGAAATTAATTTTCACCTCATGGACCTTCTAAAAGGGTCTGGGAACTCTACCCTGGAAATTTAGACCACACAAATCAATGGACCAATGGATAGTAAAGAAGATTCTGACTTAATTTAAAGAAGACCTTTCTAGAAGTTAGAGTTACCCCAACATGGAGAGTCCTCTTTGTCCTGCCTTATGAGATAACAAACTATCTTTTGCTAGAAGGGTTCAGAGAATAAATAACCACCTCTGAGCTGCGAGCTCTTCCACCCAGCAGGCACTAGCCTCTCCCCTGCCTCCAGGTGTGGCACCACCCCCTCTCTTCCCTTAAGGGTTTAAACTTGCCACTTCAAAGTTCACCATGGATGATGATATTGCTGCTCTAGTCCTTGACAATGGCTCTGGAATGTGCAAAGCTGGCTTTGCAGGAGACGATGCCCCTCGGGCTGTCTTCCCTTCCATTGTTGGGAGCCCCAGACATCAGGGTGTTATGGTCGGTATGGGCCAGAAAGACAGCTATGTGGGGGATGAGGCCCAGAGCAAGAGAGGTATTCTAACCCTGAAGTACCCCATTGAACATGGTATTGTCACCAACTGGGATGACATGGAGAAGATCTGGCATCATACTTTCTACAATGAGCTCCATGTGGCCCCTGAAGAGCACCCTGTGCTGCTCACAGAAGCCCCCCTGAACCCCAAAGCCAACAGAGAAAAGATGACTCAGATTATGTTTGAGACCTTCAATACCCCAGCCATGTACGTTGCCACCCAGGCTGTGCTGTCCCTGTATGCCTCTGGTCGTACCACTGGTATTGTTATGGACTCCGGTAATGGTGTGACCCACACTGTGCCCATCTATGAAGGTTATGCCCTTCCCCACGCCATCCTCCGTCTGGATCTGGCTAGCCGTGATCTGACGGACTACCTCATGAAGATCCTGACCTAGAGAGGGTAAAGTTTCACCACCACAGCTGAGAGGGAAATCGTGCGTGACATCAAGGAGAAGCTGTGTTATGTCGCCCTAGACTTTGAGCAGGAGATGGCCACTGCTGCATCCAGCTCCTCTCTGGAAAAGAGCTACGAGCTCCCTGATGGTCAGGTTATCACCATCGGCAACGAGCGGTTCCGGTGCCCAGAAGCTCTCTTCCAACCATCTTTCTTAGGTATGGAATCCTGTGGAATCCACAAAACTATCTTCAACTCAATCATGAAGTGTGATGTTGACATCCGTAAGGACCTGTATGCCAACACCGTATTGTCAGGTGGTACCACCATGTACCCAGGCATTGCTGACAGGATGCAGTAGGAGATTACAGCCCTAGCTCCCAGCACAATGAAAATCAAGATCATTGCCCCACCTGAGCGCAAATACTCTGTCTGGATTGGAGGCTCCATCCTGGCGTCTCTTTCCACCTTCCAGCAGATGTGGATCAGCAAGCAGGAGTATGACGAATCTGGGCCCTCCATTGTCCACCGCAAATGCTTCTAAATGGACTGTTTGTGTTTTTTTTATTTTTTATTTTTTTGTCAAAGGGTGTGACATGATGACATGATAATTGCCCCCCAAAAAGAGATGAGATTGGCATGGCTTTATTTGTTTTTGTGGTTTTTTGTTGTTGTTGTTGTTGTTTTTTGGCGCTTGACTCAGGATTTAAAAACTGGAACAGTGAAGGTGATGAGCAATCTAAGTATGGTTGGAGGCAAACATCCCCAAAGTTCTACCGTGCATCTTCAGGACTCTGATTGTACATTTGTTTTTTTTCTTTTTGTTTTGTTTTAGTAGTCATTCCAAGTATGGTATAATGCATTGTTACAGCTACAAGCCTCTGTGAAGGCTGAGCTCAAAGGATCGATGTAACAAAGATCCAGAGGGGGTGGGGGGAAGGTACTAGTATTGCTTTAAATGTAAATTATGTAATCCTTAAAAAAACTTTTTGTATCTTCCACCTTAATACTTTTTATTTTTAATTAATTTTTAATTTTTTAAAATTTTTTAAAATTTTAATTTTTTATTTTTAAACAAGTTTAATACTTGTTCCTTTTTTTTAATTGTCAGCCATATGGAATGACCCCCTAAATTCCCTCCCTGCCCCCAACATAGATGTGAATGAGGACTTTTATAGTCTCCCTGCGAGTTTTGAGATTGGTGCCAGTACTTGGGGGAGGGGAGGAGCTTTACCTGTACACTGACTTAAGACCAGTTCAAATAAAAGTGCACACGTTAAGGAAAAAAAATAACCACCTCTAAGGAATGGTATACAGGAATTCTCACATTGGGTCAGAGTTTATTCTTGATAAGTTCTCTTCCAACATTGATATTCTGTAATTACTTACCTTAAACTAACTTACAAATACTTTGTATGCTTTTTATTTAAGATTAAAATAAATGTTTCTAGTTAAAGTTAAAAATCATACTCCTTCTCTCTGTCACTTTGGGCAGGATATTGCAGTGCCCCCATGGCAGAATAGTGGCAACCTTATCTTGGAAAACAACTGAATAGGACCCAACTCCCAGAAAATGCTCCTATCATGGAGTTGATAAGGTTTTCTGTCAAAGTGACATTACTGAGACAACTGTTATCAAGAGATGTATTCCTGATTCACATTTTGGATCAATCAGTAATCAAGATTTATTAAGCACCAATCATGTTCCAGGATTTCACAATACAAAAACAAACTAGCACAGGGGATAGTTTCCATTCTCAAGGAGTTTCCATTCTCTTATGAGAGACTACATATAGGAGGTGACATATGCATGGTGTAGTAAATAGAGCATTGGACTTGTAGAGAGGAAGACCTGGGTTAAAATCTTGACTCAGAAATTTACTAATTGTGTGATCCTTGGAAAGTCATTTAACCTCCTTGGGTTTCGGTTTCCTCATCTGTAAAATGAGGCAGAAAGACTTGCTTATCTGAATTCCCTTCTAAATCTATAATGCTATGATTGTATGTACTTATGTCTACATACAAAATGGTATTGGAGGGAGGAGGGAGCAGGGAGTAGGCACTAGCAGCTAGATTCTCCCCAAGTTTCATTAGGCCATTTACAGAAAAGAACTGACCAAACAACAGGATACTCCCACAATTCCAGAGGGCAATACAAAGCATGTCTAGAAAAGTAGACTCCAAAATAGTAGACAAGGATTTGCATGTTAGTCCTCATACATTTATTGCCAGATCATTTCCCATCAACTTCGGTTCGCCATTATCCAACGCTTCTGCTCTTATCTCAGCCCTTGCTCCTTTGTTCCTCATAGAGCTATCCTAATCTGTAGGTCTTAAGAAAGTGGGTGGTGGTGGTGTGATCTGAGGGGAACATCTGTTTTCTTTCCTCTAATTAAGACTCTTATTTTCCTTGAAATTCTTTGCTTCCTTCATCACTCTACCTGATATTCTGTTAATTAAGATTCATCGGGTTAAGCTCAAAGTAATATGTATGATGATTAGAACACTAGTGTGGGAGGCAGAAGTAGTGGGCTAGATTCTGACACTGATGGTTTAGTACCTGTGTGACCTTGAGGGAAATCACTTTTATTTCTGGGGCTCAGTTTTTTTCCCCAACTATAAGAGAACATGATTGATCTAAATGTCTCTGAGATCCCTTCCAGCTTCTAGTAAACTCTTTAAATGCAAATAGTCTCCCAAAGGGAAAAGGGGCCATCAGTCCATCAAACTTTAATATGAATTAGTTTAATCAGATTATTTTGTTTTACCACTAAGAATATGCTAATTTTTGTAAAGGTAAGGAATGGGAAGAAAAAAAGTACAGTTATGAATTATATAGTCATTTCAAAAGATTGTAGTACTGGGTGGTAACATATAGACTTAGAGGATCTGGGAGGCAGGGGAGAGGAGTCCCTAGATGGTAGGAAAGGGGCTCAACAGAACAAATTTTGCGTAATTTGCAATTTAGCTTCAAAAGGAGAGGAGTTGTTAAAGGTGTTCTTACTTGCCTTCCCCATCCCCTTTCTTTATTGCAGGGGACCTATGAAGTTGTCTGTCTGTCTATCTATCTCTCTATCTTTCTATTGATTTATCTATTGATCTATATAAGGATATATGTATATATATCTATACATATAGATCTATATACCTATCTACATCTATCTATTGACAGATACCTAGATAAATGCATACATATACATGCATGTTTATAAACTTGTGAACTTGTATAAATTGTATAAATGTATATATAACTATATTTTAATATAATTGATTTTTTGTGATCCTATGTATTTTATTACATGCATTTGAAAACATTCTGAGAATAGGTCCATAGGCTTCCCCAGACCAAACGGGGTCCATGACATAAAGAAGGTAAAGAAGCCCTGCCTTAGTGTTGTAGGTTCAGTTGGCCAGTTCTTCAAATGTTAGCAGCTCTAGAGTCAACAGAATCCCAGGGCTCAGGAGCCTTACTGCAAATCTAATTGCTAATAACAGTCTCCCAGCAGAGGTCACTGTTTCAGTATTTAAAATCATATTGTTATGGGGGGGAGGGAGGAGAAGGAGGGAGGAATGATAAAGCAGGTGGGTTCTGAAAGAACATTTTAGCTTCCAATTTGTGGTTTTGTGCCAGGAATTTCTGGAACATCAGTGGTGGGACATTTGGATGTCCAGCTTAACTCTAGCTTCTAGAAGGCAATTATATAGGGGAATGGTGGGATTGGCCCAGCTCTGGAGTCCTCAATCCCATCAGTGCTCTCCCTAAATATTGAACCTCTCATAGGCAAGAAAGTATAGTTGATCCCCTCTGAATGATATCAGCTTCTTGGCTTCTTTGTCCCAATTAGTCCCCTCTGGGGAAACACTTTCAGATAGCATAGGATCATAGATTTAGATCTAGAAGTGCCTTAGAGGTCACCAAGTTCACCTCCCTCACTTTGTAGTTGAGAAAACTGAGGCCCAGAGAGATTAGGTGACTTCTCCAGGGTCACACAGCTAGTAAGTGTTTTAAGCAGAGTTTGAACCTAAGTTTTCATGAGCAATAATACTCTGAGGGTAAGGAACAAGTTTTATAGGTCCAGTTCTGAAATTGTAGGTAGGTATTGCAAATATGGTCCATTTGGGAGGAGGAGGTCCATCCTTGCAAGTAGGCAGACTATAATAATAATAGATCACATTTGTAGCACTTCATGAGTACCACTTCATTTTGTCCTTATAACCAACTTGGGAGGTAGGTGCTATTATTCTTCTCATTTTACAGATGAGGGAACTGAGGCAGGCATCAGTTTGGTGACTTGCCCAGAGTCACTTAGCTAGTAAGCATCTGAGGTCAGATTCCTGTCTTCCTGGCCCAGGATCTAATACTCTGTCCTACCTAGCTGCCTCAGATAGGTGTCTAAGAGGAAAGAGGAGATGAGGGAGGAATGAATGAATGAATGAATGAATGAATGAATGAATGAATGAAAAAGCATTTATCAAGGGCTTACTTACCTGGGGGAGAAGATATCAGATGTCTGTTGTGTCCTTGATAGTGTAAGGTGTTGAAGAAGGAACAGAAGACCAGGCTCTTGCCCCAGAGCAGCTCATGGTCTTGTAGACTAACACATGGGAAATACATGGGAAACAATAAAAGAGTAGTACAAAAGAATGTCTGATCCAGTAACAGTACAAAAGACTGGGCTAAGCCTTGAGGATACAAATAGAAAAAAAAATGAAATATTTCCTGTTCTCAAGAAACTTGTAATCTTATGAATATAAAATAGTTCAGTTGCAAGGTGAATAGAAAGGTCCAGAAATTCTAAGTATCCATCATCAGACTGGCTGGTGAGTCCCGAGCATCCTTAGGATGCACCAGAAGGAGGGAGTGTCTACAGAGCACAGTAGAAGGGCAGATAGAAAGTAAGGCCTAGATGACCTTAAGACAACAGCAGGGCACACACTACTGACTTCACCACTTTGTCAAAGGCCCATGGGGACACACATGTGGGTGAGCTGCAATTAGGTTGGGGAAATTTAGGGGAAATGTCTAAAAGACAAGGGTGGCCATGCTTCTACCCTCCACTGTCCAAGCACAGGATGACATCACCAGCTTCCTTTCGAGGGAAATTTCATTCAGTTGGCCTAGGTGTCCCCATGGACTCATCACGGTTTTGGTTTTGGGGAAAAATAGACCTGGAAATGAATTACTGAGACCTGCCTGACAGAGAGTTTGAAAATCATAGAGTCTCAGAGCTGGAAAGGTCTGTGCAGATCATTTAGACCACCCCCTTTTTTTTTGCCCATTATGACCCAGAAAATTAAATAATTTGGTCAAGATCATGCAGCAGAGACAATACTAGAACCCACATCTCCTGACTTTCAGTTCAGTTTGTTTTCCATTGCATCACACACGAGCCTTGAAGAGGCCCTTTTCTTCTCCCCAGTGGATGTTTTTCTTTCCTTTCCTTTCCCACCCACATATGAACATATGTTCTTCTTTGGTAACCCTCCTGTTTCTCTCTTTAGTTTTGCATTTGTCTTCCCTCTCTTTGACCTGCTCCAACATTTACAGTCTGACCCATATAATTTGGCACTGGATTAGACACTCTTTTGTACTGTTCTGTGTTTCCCATGTGTTAGCCTACAAGACCATGAACTCCTCTAGGGAAGGGGCCTGCTCTTTTGTTTCTTCTGTATCTTCTTCAGCATCTTGCACCATTGATACACAATAGACATTAAAAATACATATATATATATGTATATATATATATATATATATATATATATATATACATATATATCCTCTCAGTTTCTTTCTTGTTATTTTAAAGTCACTATTTCTCACTGTCTCAGGGTGTCTTCCTCCTTACTCTGATCTTTCATGTCTTTTATCCAGGTGCCTCTGCAGAAATATTCAGTAAGGACAGACTTTTGTGCATCTGGTAGAAGGGGGAGTATTTTCAGACCTATGCTGGTAAATGTTTAAAACCAGCTCTGGAGGGAAAATATATATACACACACACATTCAAACACACTTTTAAGTTTAATCTGCATCATTAAAACTTTCTTAGGTCTAGACAATCCAGGAAACAATAAATCAAGCCTCGATTAGTAGCATTTGCCAACTTTTGAGGTATAAATACTTATTGAAAATTTAACAAATAGCTTTCTGAGCTGGTTTGAGTTTATATTCCTCCTTGTACTCCTAGAGATTAACATAGTGCTTGGCATACAGTAGGCACATAATAAATACTCATTGATTGGCTGGATGATCTTCTAGTAGCTCTCACATAAGTTTACGTTTAATACGCATTTGATGAATTAATATGTAATGAAGGGGAATTGATTGGGACAACCCTGAACAATTGATTTCTCCTCAGCCCAGTTGCTGAGTTAGAGATGGGGAGGTGACAGACAAGATTTTAAGTCCACAAGGAAGTAAAAGAAGTATCTAAACTTTTTTTTTTCTGTATCTATTTATGAGATACGAAACTCTTGAGTCAAGCTGGATGGAATTAGAAGGTGGCTGGTCATTGGGTGACAAAGGATTGTGTCCCCCCATGGTCCTTTTGGTTTCCTTTATAATCCTATATATTTTATTTTGTTCATTGAAACACATTATTTGGGAAAGAAATCCATGTCTTTCACCAGATTGCCCAAAGGGTTCATGATACAAAAAAGATTAAGCCCCTGCTCAAGGGAATCAGTGAAGTCGGGGGCAGCTTTAAAGAATATGGGCTCTGTGAGTTCAAAACTGGGTTAGCCCCAGCTGTTGGAAGTTGAATTTAAAAGAGAAATAAGCCTACAGGATTCAGTTGAATGACCTTCCCCAAGGAGATGTTGTGCTCAGGGGGAACATGAGAACACCAAGAGACTAGAAGGGACCTTGAGGTCTTGCAGTGTTGGAGATGTCAGTTGCCTGGGTCACATATGTGACCTCTCTATGAGCAGATTCTGTATGAACCTCTGTTCTGTCCACTGATATTCTGTGTGTTTGTGGGAGAGTAGGTCTCAGATTCATGATAAAGATATTTTGTGGCTACAGTTCTTATAATGCCATCTTAATAAATGCCTCTGCCTTGAGTTAATTGTGTCCTCTGCCTGACTATTAAAGGTAAGTACATTCATGAGGGTTTATAAGCTATGATTTTAGGAGTGGTACCATCAAGGTACCTTGAAGCTAGGGTATTCAACCTCCAGGTATCACAACCAGGAGGGAAGTAGCCCAGAGGGGATGTTCCAAAAAATGAATAATCTCATAACTGGAATATTATTTTTAGTAATGCTATTAATCAAAATTAACATTTTCTTAAAAGTGCATACAATGTAATGTAGGATCCTTCTGTCAAAATATAACAGGGTTATCCTGGGAAGTGGAGGGAAAAAAGAAGGTATGGTAGGAGGGAAGGGTTTCAGTTGCATTTCTTACTCTGTTGTTTGAACCCAACCTGAAAATCCCAGCCTGGCCCGTTAGGAATTAAGAATGGCTGTTAGTCCAATGCCAGAAGGAAATCAGGGTATCCCTAAGCTGCATGTGGGGTTGGTCTGGACTACTTTTGGTGTCAACTTCAATTGGAATAAACAAGTACCGAGAGTGGGTGGTGGAGCCAGGAAGAGGCTCAGAAAGATAGAGGAAGCTCTCCTTCCCCAGTGAGAGCTGCTGGCTGGGCTCCGGCTTATTTTCAAATGCAGGGGCTTGTGAAATCTAGAGGGTACTCAAGGGGTCTCATTACTGGCTCTTCCTTTGCATGAGCTTTTTACTCCCGATGCCCATAAAACACTCACCATCCTCCTAGGGAGGCTCCATATCAAATATTCAAGGCAGATTTCAGCAAATGCTGTGCTGGGGCAAGAAATCAGAACCAAAATGGGCAAATTGTTGCAATAAAGGCCATCAAAAGGTTACCAGAGAGCAGGCAAGGTTTTGTAGGTCTCTTTCTCTCCCTTCACCTTCTCTTCCTTGCTCATCCTGCTTTTCTTTTTCTTTTTTTACTAGCTTCTTTCTCTTCCTCTCTCTTCTCCTTATTCAGCCTGTTCTGAATCTGTTTCCTTTTCTTTCTCCTTCTGTTTACCTTCTCCTTATGCTACTTGTTCATTAAATTCACACTTATCATGTGCCTACTCTGTACAAAGCATTGTTCTAGATGGTTAGGGATACCCAGACTTAGAGGAAATAGTCCTTGCCCTCAAGAAGGTTCCACTCTAGTAGGGAGACACACAGCTTACATGTGCATGTGTGCACATGCGCGTGCACCCACCCACACACACACACACACGCACACACACACACACGTACAGACTTATTTTTAAATGAGAACACCAAGAGACCAGAAGGGACCTTGAGGCCTTCCAATGTTAGAGATGTCAGTTGCCTGGTGTGTACATGTGACCTCTCTACAAAACCCTTTAAATATAAAGCAATCTTAAAATTGAGAGAAAGAACATTAATAACGGAGGGGATTCTGATAGACCTTGTGTAGGAGGTGACGCCTGAGATGTCTTCTTCTCTTTATCTATGACAGGACAGACCTTCCTTTGCAAAAATCACCTTTCTGGACCCTAATTTTGAAATTCTCATCTCTTCAGTTGACCACCAAGGCATTTGTGCTAGAGTTGAAAGAGCTTGGCTGTGAGATCTGTTGGAGTTTTGAGATATTGTGTTACAGAAGGTTTACCAAAGTGTCTCTGAGTTGGAGAAATTGGTGAGGGGGCCTCTAGAACAGTGGACTGTAAAGTAGAGAGGGGCCCTTAAATAACCTTAGAGAGACTGTGGCTTAACCCACCAGGAGTGTCTGATCAATCACTTGGAGAGTGTGAAGATGGATCGTCCACCCTCCACCTTATCCCCTCAATTAAGAGTAGGTGGGCTTGTCACTAACACAATGATACGTCATTTGTCCCCCGTTCCATCACCTTACCTGGCTGGTCTCTTGGAACAATGCAGAGTGTGAGCCCTTCAGGGTAAAGATAAATTAACTATAATGATAATCAAATGAGATAATAATTGTAAAGCATTTAGCACAGTACCTGGCACGTAATATATACATGTCAGCTATTATTATTGCTATTATTATTACATTATTATTAATGTTATATTGATTTTCATTAATAACTAATAATAATAGATCGCATTGAGAAAGCTCTTTGAAGTTTCAAAGCACTTTACAATATTATTACAAATATATCATTTTACCCTCAAAAGCACCCTGAGAGGTAGGGCCTATTATTATCTCCATTTTACAGATGAGGAAACTGAGGCAAAAAGAAGTTAAATTATTTGCACAGAGGGTTACACAGTCAGCAAGTGTCTGAGGCTGTATCTGAATTCAGAGCTTCCTGATTCCAAGTCCACCATCTTTGCCCAATCCTGTTTCTTGACTGAGACTTGTGAAGCCCTGGTTTCTCATGAAACCATAGTGATGGAGGAACTTTCATCTTTCATATGTCAGGTTTTAGGGACATCCTTTACACTCATTTGAGCTTCTTTACTGTTGTCTAGGAAAGAAAGAAAGCTTGGAAGAGGCAGACCCATCTCGAGGATTTGTGAGGTCTAGGAGGTCTTGGGGCAATTGACTTGCCCTCTCTCTCTACCTGGGAACATTATAAAGCAGATCAAATTAGGCTAAAATGACCATCAAGTGCAATCTTGAAAAGGAAAAGGAATCATAAAAGAGCAGCCTGAAGATGCTTGTGGAAATAGAAAAATGCTGACCAGCAATAGGTGGGCTAGGGGAAGTGCTTATTGGCCGGCTGATTGTATGTTCTTGAACCTGGGGTTTTCATCAGCACCAGCTGGAGAAGTTGCCTCCATCAGATGCCCTCCTTGAAGCTGAAGCCTAGCAGAATGGAGGCTCCCACAAAATTCTGGGCCTGTTTTTCCACTTCACAGTGGTACTAAGGAGGGGGCTTCAGATCTGTGAACTGTTTGCCTCACAGGCCTGTTGTGGGCATTTCAGATCTGGAAGTCTGTCTTGAAGACAGCTGCTTGCCTCCCAGCCTGAGATGAGGGGTAAACCTCGGAGGCCTTCAGTAAAAGAATGCTTATTATAACATTATAAGACTATGCAATGTTGAAAAGGTTCTGATATTAAGGTCTGACACTGAAGAAATCTAATCTATGAATGGGAAGCTGTAAACTCCCACATAACATAAATAAGGATTATAACAAGAGTCTTTCCTCAGCAAAAGATTTTCAAGCACTTAGCATGTATTATTTCATTGACCTCTCCTCTGAGGAGTAGGCCAGTATTTTTCCTACCCTCTTATTAACTTGCTAAGAGCAATGGATTTGGAATGAGGGGACATGGTTTCAAAATTTAGCTTTGTGGTGCAGTAGATAGAATGCTGGGCCCAGGGTCAGGAAGATCCGAGTTCAAATCTAGCTTCCAACACTTATTAACTATGACTCTGGCATGTCTCTTTATCTCTGCCTGCCTCAGATTCCTCATCTGTAAAACAGAATAATGATAGTACCCATCTCTCAGAGTAAGCGATAAAATTAGCATAGTGCCTGGCATAGAGAAGATATTTAATAAATACTTCTTCCCCACCCCTTATGACCTATGGCCTTGGATAAATCACTTGCTTCAGTTTCCTATCTGTAGATCCCTTCTAAGGGGTCACTGGAATCTTAGATTCAAGCTTTTACACACTAGATTTTCTTTTTCTTTCTTTCTTTCTTTCTTTCTTTCTTTCTTTCTTTCTTTCTTTCTTTCTTTCTTTCTTTTTTTCTTTCTTTCACTTTTTGGAGGGGGAAGAAGGAAAGTTGGGGTTAAGTAACTTGCCCAAGGTCACACAGCTAGTAAGTGTGTCAAGCATTTGAGGCCAGATTTGAGCTCAGATCCTCCTGATTCCAGGGCTGGTGCTCCATTTACTGCTCCACCTAGTTGCCTCTATGCTAGATTTTCTTAAAAGAGGGCACCAATGTTTTAGAAATACTTTGAGCTCTTGGGAGCACCAAGTTTGCAAAATGGTTAAAAATGCTCCCTGGGATATCTTCGTGGCCTCTTGAATAAATTGCTTTGCCCTTTGCTCTGCATGTTTTCTCAGTGAGGCTGCTGCCTGTGAACTCTATGTGCAGCTGTTAGTACTCATTGGCCTGTGTTAACCTGAGTTTATTGGATCTGTAAATTTAGGAAACATGGTTTGGTAGAACACGGAACCTTGTGATCATCAGATAGGGTCAGCCCTGGGGGGTCTAGGGCCTTGGGGAAATCACATTATGTAGGTCTTCTCTTTCTCTCTCTTCCCTCCTACTTGCTGACCCAAAGACATTTTATTTTAATGTCATAACAGGAGAGCTAAGGATTCCTTCCCTGTTTTGTCCCAAGGGCACTGTATGAGAGAGAGGCTGAGAAGTGAAATCATAAGGAACACAGAGAAACCAGCCTCAATTTTGCCCATGATGCTTTGGTCAAATGGAAGAAGGTGGTGATCCTAGTTGTGAGACATGGTATTATTGATTTATTATAAAAATTACAAATTTATTATCAAACATCAGCACAACTAATTAAATTTGCTTTGGAACTATTTACATTTAAATGAATTAATTCCAACACATAAAATGTCATAGCTTTTCACTCTCTGAAATTGCTATCAGTATTCCTTGTTTGTTCATTCGTTCTCATTCAGTTTTCCTCTTATATGGTTGTACTTATTGAATGTCTGGTTCTATTTGGATTTGCAATATTTCAAAATTATCTTTCTAGATTTTCTTTCCACTCCTCATACTTGTCTGCTTTAATTGCAGTGTGGTGTTTCCATTACACGAATGCACCACATTTTATTTATGAGACATGGTGTGATATAGTGGAGAGTGTGCTGAATTTGGAGTAAGGAAAACTTGGCTTGAAGTCAAATGATCCACCTCAGATGCATACCAGCTGAATAATCTCTGGGCAGACCCCTTAATTGCTCTGGGCCTCAGTCTCCTCATCTGTAAAATGGGGCACCTACCTTATAGGATTGTTCTGAGGCTCAACGAAGATTCCTATATGTGATGGACTTTGCAAACCTTAAAGATCCCTAAAAAATATGAGCTATTAGTAGTTAATAGTTCCCTTATTGGAGGAGGATATTTAATTTGCTTCTAGGTTTTTTGTTTGTTTGTTTGTTTTTACAAGAGATGGGTTACTTATTGATGGTGAATGACTCAGGCCATTTTTCATATCACCTGCTAGTAACTGGCAATACCTTGTCTTCTTCCTACCACCTTCTGGCACTGTAAGTTAGTCACCACCTTCCTGTACCAGGCCTCTGCAGTGGTTCATTGTCCTTAAAGCAAAAGACTTGAGGCCATCAGTTCAATATAAAAATGGAAGAAGTCCACATCCAGGACCAAGTCATGCCTTGAGTGTGGCTCTGCCTTTTAATTGAGACAAATCACCCAATCCTAGGGAATGAGAAAGCCCAGGAGAGACCATCTAGTTCCTCCCCTGCCTGAAGAAAGGATGTTACTTTCACCATTCTGGATAGATTTTTCCCAAATTTACTCCTTCCAAGTTGTTGGTGGAAACAATGGGTTTCTTTTTATCTACTTTCTTGTTCTTCAACAGGGTCTTGACACTTGATCTAAGGGATCCACTCAGTCTTCACACAGACATACAGACCAGGAAGCAGCAGGGGGGGGTATCCTTTCCCTCTTCCACCCCTTTGTACTCGGAGGCTCTGTTGTATTTATTTGGAGGCTAAAAGACAGATGTTGGGTCTTGGGGTCAAACTTTGAGGAAGGAAAGATACAAGCATTCATTAAGTGTCTGCTATGTGTGAGGGCAGCTAGGTGGTACAGCAGATGAGTGTCAGGTCTGGAGTCAGGAAGACTCATCTTCATGAATTCAGTTCTGGCCCCAGACACTTATGAGTTATGTGACCCTGGGCAAGTCACTTAACCCTGCTTGCCTCAGTTTCCTCATCTGCAAAATGAGCTGGTGAAGGAAATGGCAAACCACTCCAGAAAACCCCAAATGGGGTCACAAAGAGTTGGATATGATTGAAACGACTCAACAACAACAATAATTATGTAACAGGCATATGTATATCTTATTTTGTCCTCACAATTACCATGGTAGGTAGCTTCTATTATTATCCCCATTTTACAGTTGAGGAAACTGAGGCAAGCAGCGGTTAAGTGACTGGCCCAGGGTCACAATAGTAAATGTTGGAGGCCATATTTGTACTCAGGTCTTTCTTACTCTAGGTCCAATGCTCTATCCACAGCACCACTTACTTGCTTCTTTTGAGATTGAACAGACTGCTGATTGATTGGCTCTATTATTAAAGAGAATTAGAATTTTTTATTCCTGTTTGGATAGATATTAGAGCCTTGCCCCTCAATCAGGTAGGGGGTTAAATGAAACTTATCTGGAGAAAAGAAAGGAATGGATGATTTATGGGTAAAGAATTATATAGGAGGAGAAGGTATAGAGGGGCTGCAGTCTATGACTATATCAATATCACAGTATCAAAGCACTAACCATCCTTTCCAATTGAGCTTAAAGATGCAGGAAAAATAATAAGGTTTAAAATACAACCATTTTTGATCTGTAGTCACCAAAGTGAGCTGTAAATTGATTTGAATTAAATCCTCAGCAGTAACATTTAAGAATTCATCTGAAATGGTGGGGAAGGTCTGTGGAGTGGATTGCTAGTATTGTCTGTGGGCTGTGAGTCCCAGTTTGTCGGTGAACTCTGATCTTAGCTCTGCAGGAGGGTTTCTGGGGACAGAAGGAAGTCATGCATATGAACTAGAATGAGTCTTTCCTGGAGACTAAAGTGGCATGTGTTGTGAGAAGAAGGCAGCCCTTCTGTGAAAAACTTACCTTATAGGTTCAGGTTTACCAGGGTACCCCTCCAGAGGAAATCTGCTGATTTCTTAAAAGTGAACAGCCGTGCCCTTTTGGGGGTCATCTGAGCTGCCTGACTATGCTTTCTCCAAGAGGACAGAAGAGAGAGCTTCAGGAACTATTTTCTTCATGAAAAAGAACAGGAAGAGATTGGATTGTAAGGGAGGTATCAGTTGAAAGTTAATGGGTTCCAACCATAAATACCATTGTGAATAATACCACTGAGATGAAGCTGGAAGCTGGATGATTATAGTGACCAATCTTGGTTCCAGAGAAGAGAGGAAAAAGGAACATACCTACTTTCATTTGTTTAAGAGGTGGGGAACTATGGGGGCACAAAACGTAACATACTTTATTTGATGTGTTGGTGGATTTAGCTTAACTGCTTTGTTACAAAGGGACTATTCTTTTAATAGGTAGGTGAGAATATATCTGGAAAAGATGGTGATATAAAAACAAAAAAACTTCAATCAAACTTGCAATTTTAAAATGACAGTATATACCACTGAGGCAGATGGCAGACATTTTGAAGGTCCTTTCTACAGATCTAAAGGTGGGACAGAACTTTGAGAGTAAATTACCCTTTGCTCTTTGACAGCAAGACTTCTATTACCCATCCCTAGGCTGACCTCCTCCATCCAAGTGTTTGAAGGCCATGACTCTGCTGGTTGATATGAGCTGCAATTACTTTCCTTCTCTACTTCACAACAGCTTCTGTGGGAGACACTCATCCTTATGGCTGAATTGAGGTTTCTTCATGCTGGTAGCCTTAGTTACTCTGAATCAGTGGTCGTGAGTAATACGGTGCTAATCAGCCATTAAAACATGCACCATAACTCCCAAGCTTACTCATGGCTGTGGGGAAGTTTTGCAGGTTGGTGATGCTAATGGATCCAGTGGGATCCTAGGAAATGATCGGGGGTTAGGAGATGATGGAGCACCAGCATCCTTGCTGCCTTCTCTTTCAAGATATTTAATGAATTAGTTGTTCAGGTATTAGAGTGTGTATCATCAGTATCAGTGGGTACTTACTCAAGTGCAAGCACTGGGGTTCTGGGACCTTTTTAGGACATGATATTCTGTGCTTTCCATTCCTTAGATTGGACACGATGATGATCCTGGAAGAGCTCACAGTCGGGTGGGGAGAAAAGATATGATGTGAATAGAGTGCATGCAATAGCGTTCATTTCTTCTACTTTGTATATTAAATGTTATGTCATCAACTACCTCAAACAAGTGGGAAAAATTAGAAAATTAATTAATAAGAAATCGATTTGCCTGGGAATCAATAAACATTGATTAAGTTCCTTCTATGTGCAAGGCACTGAGCTAAACCTCTGGGAATCCTAAGGCAAAAGCAATACTCATCTTGCCCTCAAGGAATTTATATTTCGATGGGCAGAAGACAACATGTACATATGTAAATTCATATGCAATTCATGTGCAAAATGAATACAAGGTTGTTTGAGGAGTCAGGGAAGAGAAAAGGCTTTATGTACCAGGGATAGGGAACCTGTGGCCTTGAGGCCACATGCAGCCTTCTAGGTCCTTGGGTATGGCCTTTTGACTGAGTCCCAGTTTTATAGAACAAATCCTTTTATTAAGGGGATTTGTTCTGTGAAGTTTGGATTCAGTTAAAGGGCAGAACTTGAGGGCCTAGAGGGTTACATGAGGCCTCAAGGTTGCAGGTTCCCCATCCCTGATAGACAGTGGTGTTGAATCTGTCAATCAGTCACCAAGCATTTAAGTACCTACTATGTGCCATGCACTATGCTAAACACTGGAGATACAAAGAAAGGCAAATATATCGTCTCAGTTTTCAAGGAGGTTACATTTTAATGAGGGAGGCAACATACAAGCCTATCCCACTGCCACCAAAAACAAAAAAATAGTTTTGTACATGCAAGGTATGTATAGAGTAGATGGAAGGTAATCACAAAAGAGAAGACACTCTGCGTGTTGAGGGCAGGGTGGTGTATATGGGAGGGAAATGCCTTCTGCAGAAGGTGAGATATGAGTTATCTTTAAGGAAGCCAAGAGATGGAGCTAAGGATGGAAAACATTCCAGGCATGGCAGACAGCCAGTGCAAAGTCATGGAGTTTGGTGATGAAGTACCATAGCTGAGGGCAGCAAGAATGCCAGTCTAGTTAGATTGTGGAATACTAGGAGGGCAGTAAGGTGTAAAAGACCAGGAAGGTAGGAAGAGTGTAGGTTGTGAAGGGCATTAAATGCCGAACAGAGGATTTTATATTGGATTCTGGAAGTAATTGGGAGCTCCTGGCGTTTGTTGAGTGTGGTGGTGGTGGTGGTGGTGGTGGTGGTGTGTGTGTGTGTGTGTGTGTGTGTGTGTGTGTGTGTGTGTGATATCAAACTTGTACTCTAGGAAAGTTGCTTTGGAACCAAGTGGAGGGAGGTTAGGAGTGTACAGAGACAGGATAAAAGGAGACCAACCAGAATACCACTTGAATGGTCCAGTCATGAAGCAATGAGGGCATGAACCAGTTTGGTGGTTTTATGTGTGGAGAACAGAGAGATGATGTAAAAGTAGAAAGGAGATATGGGTAATGAGGAAGAGTAGTTCAGGGTGTGAGCCTGAAGGCCTGAGGGAATGAGGGAATTACCCTCAACAGTAATAGGGAACTTTGGAAGAGTGGGGAGAATTTGGCTTGGGGAGGTTGAAATAATGAATTTTGTTTTGAACTTATTAAGTTTGAGACAAAAAGCTGGAAATGTCCAAAAGGCAGTTCTGATCATGGAAGATAAGACAAGGAGAGAGGTTGGAGCTAGATAATGTAGAAATGGGAATCATCTGGATACAGATGATGGTTGGGTATGTGGGAGCTGAGATCATCAAGTGAGATGGTGAAGAACAAGAAAAGAAGGGGGCCCAGGATAGGCCCCCATGATTAACAGGTACAACCTAGATGAAGACCAACAAAGAAGTTGAGAAAGAACGGTCAGATAAGAGGGGAACTGAGGGAAAAGAGTGCCATGAAAATTTGGAGAGGACAGAAAGTACCCTAGAAGAAGAGGGTGATCAACAGTGTCAATGTGTGCACAGAGGTCAAGGAGGAGGAGGGTTGAAGAAAGGCCATCATGATGGGTTGCCAAGAGAGGGGGAGGTGAGGAGAGCATTCCAGATATGGGGGATGGCCAGTGCAAAGACAAAGAAAAGGGAGATGGAACATTCATTATAAAGGAGAACACGTCAACCCATGTGGCTCAGTGTGAGAGTGCACGGAGGGTAGCAACATGTAAGAAGACTGTAAAATCTAGAAGGGACCAAAACCAGGCATCTATCAACCAATATATGAGAATTTAACCACTTAACATGTGACAGATATTAAGTCAAGTGCTGGAGATACAAAGAAAGACAAAAAACAGTCCATATTCTCAAGGGGTTCATAGTCTTATGAGAAGAGACAACATGAAAAAAGCTATGTTCAAAGAAGATATATACAGTATAAACTAGAGATGACCTCAGAGGGAGGGCACTGAGATTAACAAGGACCAGGAAGGGATACTTGCAGAAGATGGGACTTTAGTTGACACTTGAAAGAAGCTTGTTGAAGTGACATTAGTACTGATGAGTTGAATGAAAAAGTAT
>WOXC01007163.1:0-86458 GCA_011680675.1 Gymnobelideus leadbeateri | reverse complement strand
CTCATTCATTCACTCACTCATCTCTGCAGCATGGAGAATGCTAAGAGTCTCCACACAGCTACAGCCCCAGTCTATACCAACTGACCCCACCCAACCTCCAGCACATATTCACAGATCAGAACCAGCCATGGAGACATCACTCTTTTGGTCTTTTCCTTCCTATTCTTTTTAGAGACAGGAAAGGGGAAAGGGTGGGAATGGACAACAGGGTATTCATCTTTGAAACTAAAATAACCCATTCTTCTCACCAGTAACTGAGATGATTCAAACCCTCACCCAGAGAATCTACTAGGATTGAAAGACTCTGTACAAGACCTCAGAAGCCCACAATCCAATTCTCCCATTTTTACAGATGAGGAAACTGAGGCTTGGAGAAATATATGGACTTATCAAAGATCATACAAATAATAAGGGGCTGAGCAGAAAATTGAACTCTGGTTCTACCTAGTAGTGCTCTGGTGCTTAGGAGCTGTCCCTGGGAAGGCCATCACCCTATAAAAACACTTTGAAGAAATTATAAAGTGCCTACAATTGCAAAATTGCCTTTTATTGTGGGACAAAAGGAGAAACAAGTAAATATAAGTCATCAATTTGTAAGAGCTGGAAGGGACATTCTGGAAAATTAGTCCAAACCTCTCATTTTGGGGTAGGAAAAATTAGTTTCACATAATAAAACAGGCAAAGAACCATGAGATTTTCAAATGGGAAAGGACCAGTAAGAGGGGTTAGCATCATTTCACACGGATGTGGAAACTGAGGACCATAGAAGGAAGTTGGACAGTGGCAGAGGTCAGGCTCAAACCCAAGGATCCTAACACCAGTGTTCCTTCCCTTTCACCAAATTGTCTTTCCTCCTGAAGCCCAGTGTCATCATGCCTCACTTTCTCAATACAACAAATGATAGACCTATTGTCTCATGGGTGACATTCAGAGACACATTCAGTCTGTCCTCTGAAGGCTCCTTGTCTCACAGTGTCTTTCTTCTAGGGCATCTCTCTCAAGTTATTTGAGGAGGCAGTTTGGTGCAGTGGATATAGATATGGGCTTGGAGTCATTAAGATCTGGATTCAGATCCTGTTCTTGACACTGACTAGCTGTGTGATTCCAGGCAAGTCACATAACTTCTCTGATCCTCAGTATCATGATCTATAAAATGGGAATAATATTATCACCTTTTTCCAAAGGGTGTTGTGACGACTGAATAACATATGTAAAGAGCTTTGAAAACCTTAAAAGGAATAGAAACTGATCCTATGATTTCAGTGGTCTCAAACTCAAATCCCTACCCGTTACATATGGACTAAGAAAACCACACATTAAACACTATGTATCTTGTATTATATTTTTGATTATTTTTTTTAAAGATTTCCCAATTAAATTTAAATCTGGTTGGACCCCACTGGGGAATTTTGTAGGCCACAGGGCCTCTCTGGCTGTGAGTTTGACACCTAAGTGTAAGGAACTCCCTTGTTAGGAAACTCCCTCTACTAATGCAGATCTACACCTTCTTTGTAATTTAATCTCTTCTCATCCCATCCCATCCCACCCAAGTTCCCCATTTGACTCACTCTCTAGTCTCCAACGTGATGATGATGAGAATGGGCCTCCGGTTCATGCCTCCCACACAGCTGCTGTTGCACATGAAGTTGTACAGGATGGTGGTGAATTCCGTCCCCACCTGCTCTCAAGAGAAGTGAGAAAGGCCCAGGAATGGGGTACAGCTGGAGTACTCTACAAAGCATACCGTGCCCACTGAATGGTTCAAGAGACTCTGTAGGCTTAGATTCAGGGCCTAATGGACACCTGAGGCAGTCCAACTCATGTCCAAACAAACTCAATTCTCACTTTGGATAAATCTGGAGGGCAGGAGCTCATTTGCCACTAAAAAATTCTCTATTAAAATCATTTGGAAGCATCCAACCATTTTTTTGGAGGGGTTGGTGTTTGTGCTAGTATTTGAAAAACCTTAATACTAAAGCTGAAATAACTGGGCCATTAACTGCAGCCACTAGCTACAGAACCAAGGTTAATTGGCCACAATGACTAGAAGATATAAAAATATTCCATTAATATTACAGAAATAAAACTTCTAATAATTGTTTTAGTAATTTGGATCTCTGGGGGTTTGCAATATTTTGATCCCAGTCTATGCTCTATGCTACTGATTTGTCAAGATTTAATGACATAATTGAATTTTTTTTACTTGTTTCCCCCCTCCTTGCTGCTTTTCAACTCCTTTTTCTGTGCGATCTTGTCCCATTAGAATGTAAGTTCCTTGAGGACAGGGACTGTCTTTAATTTTCTTCACAAAACTCCTGCCCCTTAGTTAATAAATACTGGTTGCTGCTTATCTATTAGATAAACACTCTGTTCTAAAGTCCTAACTATAATGTAGGCAGTGTGGTTGTAGGTAACTACTCAGAATTCTCCTTGGAAAGGTTGGAATTCTTGTGAAGTCAATCAACTATCTTGTAGACTGCAAAGAAGAATCAGCATCAGTCAATAGGACCTCTAGTAATTGCTTGAGAAATCAATATACTTATATTTCTAGTAGGTCTGATCTCCTAGAACACAAGAAGGAGTAACTTGAAAGTATTTAAGAAAAAAGAGCAAAACTGTGGGGGGAAAAGGAATGACTTAGTTTATTTGGTTCCACCATTTACATGGTCTGCATGTAAATATAGGCACCTATTGGGTAACCAACAAGATGGAACAGTGGATAGAGTGTTGGACATAGAGTAAGGAAAATCTTACTTCACATCCAGCATCAGACACTTACAAGTTGTATGACTCTGGCAAAGTCACTTAACTTCTGCCTGCCTCAGTTTTCTTGGTTGTAAAATGGGGACAATACACCTCCCAGGCTGTTGTGAGGATAAAATGAAACAATATTTGTGAAGTGCTTTGCAAATCTTAATTTGCTGTAAAAGTGTATATATTTCAGTAAATGCATGAGAATGTGTCCCAAATCTCACTCCACC
Organism: Gymnobelideus leadbeateri; assembly: GCA_011680675.1. Taxonomy (NCBI): domain Eukaryota; kingdom Metazoa; phylum Chordata; class Mammalia; order Diprotodontia; family Petauridae; genus Gymnobelideus; species Gymnobelideus leadbeateri. The sequence goes on along the minus strand of WOXC01007163.1, from coordinate 83,477 downwards.
TCTACAAGAAACTTATTCTTAATATAATAAGAATATATATAATAAGAATATAATATGATAAGAATACAATATAATAATTATTATATATAAGGATATAATATAATAATTATTATATATAATAAGAATATAATATAATAAGAAAATCGAATCCTGGACCCAAGAGGTCTGATTCACTATGCCAAATCATGGACCCATAGGATGGCAGAGATGGAAGGGGCTGTAGAAAAAGGAAGTCAAAGCAGGAGGTTCCTTAGAATAGAGAATGTCAGAGATGTGAGGGATCTACTTTAGGGTGTGGAATGTTAACAAATTGATCTATAAGGATTTATCAGGCTCTTACTGCTAAGCAGTGGGGATACAAGAATGGGGAAAAAACAGTCTCCTCTCAAAGACGTCACACTATGTTGTAATAGGAAAAAGCAAAATAAAAGAGAAAGAAGGTTTTAGAGGAAAAGGCTCAAGTGGCCAGGGGGGCTAGGAAAAACCTAGAACCCAGAATGTAAGAATTGGAAGGGTCCCTAGAACCCAAAATGTGAGAGTTAGAAGGGTCCCTAGAACCCGAATGTGAGAGTTGGAAGGGTCCTTAGAATCTAGAATGTCAGATCTTGGAAAGATCTTAGAAGACAGGGAAGACATCTTAGAAGCTAGAATATCAGAAAAGGGAGAGATTTTGGAATACAGAATATCAGAGGTGAATGGGCAGTTAGATCATAGGCTGTAAGAACCAGAAGAACCCTATAATGTCAGAGCTGGGAGAAGGCTTAGATCACAAGATATTAGAGCTATAAGGACCCTTTTCACTAGAAGAACCTTTAAATTCTATCACCTACCCCAAGGAATGCCTGTCCCCACTCCCCAACCCCCCCAAGGATTACAAAGATGGTGAAACCAAGAAGAAATTTAACCATATAATAAGTTAGTGACAAAACTGAGACTAAGCTCTAGGACTCTCGTTCTCTGGCCCAATCATTTGGACTTCCTTCTTTAAGTCAGAAAGAACTAGGTTTTGACTAGCACCTCCAACACTTCCTAGCTGTGTGACAAGGGGCAAATCACTTAACACCCATTTCCTCATCATATAAATTGGGATGATGAGAGCACCCACCCCACAGAGTTGTTGTAGGGCTCCATGTAAAGTGTTCCACAAATCTTAAAGTGCTTTGTAAAGTTGGTTGCTGATTTCATTATTGGTTTCCTGCCTCCCCCATGTTGGGAAGTTGGATGGGAAAACCTTGCAAAGTCCTAAGTGCACTATGCCACTGAAGACCACTAGAGGGAGAGCTAGGTCTTGCATGTAAACTTGTGGAACTTTAGTGTTGGAAGGTTTTTTTCAGTCCAATCCCCTTATTTTTCAGAAAAGGAAACTGAGGCCAAAAATGTGGAAAAGCCTTGTCCATGGCTGCAGAACTAATTAGAGGTTGATTCTTGAGCCTAGGTCTCTCGTCCACTGCTCCCCACCTATTCCCATCTTCTCCCCTCCCCCTGCTTCCATAGCACTAAGCAGTCTCTGTTGTTTGTCCCTCTTCTCTAAGAGAACCATGACATCAGGAAGGCAATGCCATGACCTGCATGTGAATTGGATTTAAGTGAGGCAGGGCTGTGCAAGGTCACCAGCCTCACTGGCTCCTCTGGAGCCAGCTGGGTCCAGTGGTCAAATGCACATCATGAAAACTGGAGTCTCTGAACTCTAATTGGAAGAAAGCTGGGATAGAAACTGGGAGATGCTTTTCACCCTTGAGGGGGCTGATCTTGAGGAGCAGAGCCCTTGATCCACCAGTGGCCAATAGTCTTTGTGTATGTTAGAGGAGATGGAGAACAGTCCAAACACATAGCTTATGGTGGTGAATCTAATGTGAGAGTCTGGACAAAGATGAACAGAAAATACATATTAATTCACAAGGGCCTCAGACACTTCCTAGCTGTGGGTCCCTGGGCAAGTCACTGTACCTTTGTTCGCCTTGGTTTGCTCAACTGTAAAATGGGAATCACGCCTATTTCTCAGGACTGTGAGGATCAAATGAGATATATTCATAAAAGCACTTAGCACAGTGTTTGGCACACAGTAAGAGCTATATTACTGTTTATTCCCTTTCCCCCTATATCATGGTTTCCAGCTCCATCACCATCATAAGTGGTTCTCCGGTGAATGTTTTCCTGAAAATGTGGTCCCCAGACCTAAACACAGTCCTCCATATGGGAGAGATTAAGGTAAGGATGGGAAAATGAGTCCATGAGGACAAGAAGTTAGAGGAAATGGGGTTGTATAGCTCTTGGAAGGGAAGGCCATAAGGGCTGACTTGAGTGGCCTTTGAGGAATCCCAGAGGCATTGCAGTGGGGTCTAAGCAAGACCTACTTTCTCATCAAGGTAGATGGACATGAAAGATGGGGTGACCAAGATAAAGTCTCTAACCTTTCAGGGCTTCAGGGAAAGGAAACGAAGGTCATATGACTTACCTGGGGTGGCTCATATGGCACCATCACACTCTGTCGCCCAGTGACAGGATCATCCACATACTGAGAGAGGTTACTGCCTTCCACTCGGATGAGGTGGCTGGCTGGGGCTGACTGTCCTGCCAGGAGAGAGCTCAGAGTCAGCAGGAGCATTCCCTCCAATCCTGGACCCACCATCATTCATTTGATCCCCATAGTCCTTATTCCCTTTCCAATGCTGGGCCCAGATTATAAACAGCCCTGTGAAGTGTTTTTCTATGTTGAGCTGTCCCCAGAAACAGCTGATCTGTCTCTAATCCTCTGAAGGATTAATTTCTTTCATTCCTAGCTCTGATCAGGTCTTTCTCCCTGCTTAAAACCTTTGTAAGTTCGTTGGTGCCGCCCGGAGAAAGTTCATACTCTTTAGCCTTGAGTCCCAAGGCCCTCCACAATCTGACCCTAACTTGCCTTTCTAGCATTTCTTTGAACTGTACCCCACTGTTCATCCATAGGGTTACAGGACCGTAGGATCAAAGATAGAATCAATGATCTCAAGCTGGAAGGGCTCTCAGAGGCCACTCAGTCTATCCCCCTCATTTGACAGGTGAGGGAACCAAAGACCAGAGAAATCTAGTGACCTGCCCAAGGTACAGAGAGGCAGTGCGTGGATTGCCAATGGAGTGTGCCACATGCCACAATCCAAACAGCCTGGTCATCTTGCCATTCCCACATATTCTATTATTCCATGTACCTAGAATGCCCAATCAACCCTCCCATTGCCATCCTTGACTACTGGAAAATTACATTTGCCCTTCAAGGTCAGATCAAATGCCACCTCCTCCAAAAAAATCTTCCTTTATCATTCCTGTTAGAAATGGTATTTCCCTCTGCTGATTGATACAGTAGATTAAATACTGGCCCAGAAGTTAGAAGGGTTCAAATATTAGCCCTGTCATTAACTAGGTGTATAACCTAGGAAGCCTCTGCCTGCCTCTGAGCTCTGTCAAATGACAGAGCTGTAAGTGCCTATGGCACTTATTACAATGTCTTGTGCTCTGGAGACTGATTTCCATATTTTTCTTTCCTATGAAACTGTAAGTCCCCTGAGGATGGGGCCTGTGTCATAGCTATCTCTCTAGCCCCAGTAGTGCTGTGCACTCACTTATGCCTCTCAGAATTCTTGGCTTCCTTCAAGACTTTGCTCAAAAATTATCCCCTACAGGAGTACTCTCAAGTGCTACTACTGCCTTCCCTTTGGCAACAGCCATTCTATATACTCTGCATGTAGCTTGTATGTACTTGTGGTCTAGCTCACTGGAGTATAAGCTCCTCGAGGGCAGATACTGCTTGTCCTCCTTTTTGTTTGTATCCCTAGCATTCAGCACAATGCCTAGCACACTGTAGACCTTTAATAAATGCTTATTGATTGACTGGTAGGAACCTTAAATTGTTTGATGAATCAAGTTACTTATCCTTGTATTCCTTTGGTACAATGGATAGTGCTGTGCCTGAAGTCATGAAGACTCATCTTCCTGAGCTCAAATCTGGCCTCAGACAACTGTTAGCTGTAGGATCCTGGCAAGTCCTTTAACTCTGTTTGTCTCAGTTTCCTCCTCTATAAAATGAGCTAGAAAAGGAGATGGCAAACCACTCCAGTATCCTTGCCAAGAAAACCCTAAATGGGGTCACCAAGAGCAGACATCACTGAAAAATGACTGAACAACATTCCTTTCATGTGTGGTCAAAGACCCAGGCAATGTTTACTGAACTGAACGTATGGACTTCTAGATGACACAGAGGATAGAGGGCTGGACCTGGAGTCAGGAAGAGTTGAGTTCAAATCTGGTCTCAGATACTTACAGGCAGGCATTTAACCTATGGTTGCCTCTGTTTCCTTATCTGTAAAATGGGGATATGATAACACCCACCTACCCAGGAAGAACTGTAAACCCTTAACACAGTGCCTGGCATCTACTAAGCACTATATAAATGTTAGCTATTGTTATTGTTCTTAATGACATCCTAGCATTTTTGGCTGGTCCTTCCTGGCTTCTGGTCTTTGCCAGTCTCTATTGCTGGGTAGTGCTTAATGCACCACTTAAATTTGAGCTCCACAACAACCCTGGGAGGTGGTGCTACTATTGTCCCCATTTCACAGATGAGGAAACTGAGGCAGACAGAAGGAAAGTGACTTGGCCAGGTACACACAGTCTGGAAGTGTCTGGAGGCCAGATCTGAATTCAGCTCTTTCTGACTCCATGATGCTTCTAGACTTTAAGCCCCTTGAGGGCAAGCCTTGTAGCAGATCTCTATCTGCATCCCCAACACCATGTACTCTCTGTGGTTGTGAACAAAAGCCCCTCACCCCGCCCCCCACCTTCATTGAAGTCTCTGCTGAGCTCGTGGTTGGGACAGCGCTTCACCACCTCAGTCACGTGCTCTGCCTTCTTGTAGACAGGCATCGCCCGGATGACGGTGCCAGGCGGAGGGGGCGTCGACACCTTGATCTGGATGGGGCATGTCTTGGCGATCTGGCAGTACAGTTTCTTCAGCAGTGGTGAGTACTGTAAGGGAGAAAGAGATGAGAGCTGAAAGGTGTGTGTGGGGGTCTGGGCAGGAGAGGGAGGAGAAGGGGAGGCAGAGCTGAAACTAGGGCTTCGTCCCAGGTGCCCGAGTTAGAGGGGGCGGATGTCACTTGCAGTCTTTCAGCAGCATACCAGAGACCTTATCACAAAGTTAGCAGGAAGAGTCACAACTGGGAACCAAGTAACAAGCTTGACACATTTGTGTGGTAACCCCTCATTTCCTTGAAGGCAGGAACTACTTCATTTTCTCCTTGTATCTCTAGTGCAGGACACATTAATAAATACTTGTTAACTGATTGGGAGGCAGCAGGCTCAAGAGAAAAAAAATATCTACTTCCTCCAGGAAGACTTCCATGATTGATTTCACTGCCTTCCATTCTCTTCAATAATCTTTTATTAAATGCCTACTAAGTGCAAATCACAAAAACACAATGGCAGCTGCCCTCAAAGAAGTGATACCCTACTGGGGGGGGGGTGGGACAGAGATGTAACATCCACGTAAATAAACAGAAACAAAGTTGCTCTGAATAATCCAATGGTTACATGAACTCATCGATGTGGGTCTTCCTCTAATGATAACAGCTTACATTTACGTGTCTGGCTTTGTGGTAAGCATTTTACAATTATGATCTCATTTGGTCCTTACAAAAACCCTGAGAGGTAGGTGCTATTATTATCCCTATTTTACAGATAAGGTAACTGAAGTAAACAGAAATTAAGTGACTGTCCCAGGGTCACACAGCTAATAAGTATCTGAGGGTTTTGAACTCAGGTCTTCCAGATTCCAGGCTTGGTTCTCTATCCACTGAACCACCTAATGATATAGCAAACCACTCTAGTGTCTTTGCCAAGAAAACCCAAAATGTGATCACAAGACATATGACTGAAAAAAAAAAATGAGTGAGCAAGTCTGATTAGAAGGAGGAGGGGCATAAGTGCTGGGGCAAGAAAGGGGAATAATATTAAAAAAAAGGACAGGGTTTCACATGAGGCTCCAGACAGGGAGCAGTCAACAAAGACTGAGGATGGAGCCCTCCCTGCTTGGGATTTCTCAGCAACTTAATAAGCGTACTCTGTAACCCATTCACGCTTTGAATCTGAGCGCTAATGATTCTGAGTCTGAACCCTCTAGATGAACTAGAAGCCTCTCGAGGTCAGGGCTGGCACCTACTACTTCTGTGCCTCAAACTTCTGTGCTGAACAGAGTAGATACTTCCCAATGGGATTCAACCTGGGGGTCCATGAACATGTTATATATCTGTATCTATATACACACACACAGACAAATTACATATGTGTATATGTATATATACAAATTATATATCCAATATATGTATATATAGATAACTATCTCAATATAATTTATAATCCTATGTATACTTAAAGACATTATTCTGAGAAGGGGTCCACTGGCTTTGCCAATGGAGCCCATCAATCACATAAACATACACACAGTTAAGAGCTCCTGTCTCATGAGTTTGATGAATAGACATGAATAAGAAATGAGTCACCGATTCTCAGAGGTGGGAGGGACCTCGGCAGATAACTAGTCCCATTTGCACATGAACAAAAATTCCCCTCCACAGTAGGTCCAGCAAGTGGTCATCCCTGGTAGGACTTAAAGACCTGATGTGATAGAGAAGCCACTTCCCAAGGCAGTCCACAGGGCTCGTGGACAGCTCTTACAATGGGGAACTTTTCTTTACCTGGAGCTGGCTCTGCCTTCTGAGGCTCAACAATCTCTAATCCCTTTTTCACATGATGGCCCTTCAGATACCCAAAGAGAGTCACCATTTCCAACCTCCACAAACCCAGCTCAGTCTTTGCTCTCCAGGAGTGGAATCCAAAACACCTAATCTGAATTTAGGGAACACACATCATCTCTTAAGTTCCTCGTCTCTGATTTTTGTCCCTAATCCCTTTGTTCCTCCTCCCATAGCTTCCTGAAGCACTCAGAATTTCTCATCTGTACCATTTGTGATGAGAAGCCTTAAAGTTCTGCCTGCTGATCCCTTCAAGCTTTTCTGAGTAAAGGTACTGGGTACTTTTTGGGGGGAAGACGGGTTGTCCCCAACATGCTCCAACAGGCAGCCTTTTCTGAGGGATCCCAAATATTCACCCAGAGTGCCGGGAGCTGTTCCGTTCCAGTTGGCCCCTCCAACGGATTTGCTGAGACAAGTCAGGCTGAAATGCCTAAGAATGAACAGTGAGAAGACCTTTTTTCCAGGGCTCAGATGAACCCCACTTTAAAAAGACCCAGCAGTATAGAACACAAAGAGATTTTTCTCCTGAAAAGCATCCTTCTCTCTTGCCTTTTCCTTCCCACCAACTCTGAAAAATAACTCATCTATCCATCCATCTGTCTATTCATCCATCTATCTAGCCATCCATCCATCCATCCATCCATCCATCCGTCCATCCATCCAACAAACACTGCCAGGAGAACCTGTGGTGACTGGTAACATTTCCTAAAGGCTTTGGAAGTTATCCCACTATCCCAAGACAACACCAGGGAGCCCTTAGAGGGGTGTGGTGTGCAGGGTGTAGGTACTATTAACTTATATGGTTCTACCTGGATCCAATTCCTACTCTTTATCCCAGCTCAGTGGAATTACCCGGGACCAGAGTAAAGGGCTGACTCACAGATTCATAGAATCACAGACTGTCCAATCTATAAGACTGGAACATCTGGTCTAATCTCTTCACTTTACAGACAGAGGAAACTGAGTTTCAGAGACGTTAAATGACTTGTCTGAGGTTGAAGAAGCAACAAGCGGCCAATATGGAATTCAAGGGGATTTCCTAGCACGCCACCGTCTTTTTCAGCATTTCCACCACACTAAACAGAACCTTCACGATCAGCATCTACAGAGAATATATGTGAAGCCATATATAATGAAGCTGGAGATTTTGCTATGGTGAGTGAAGTTATGGAAGCTGGCACAAAAAATGACCCAAAGCTTTTGCCACGACTAAGGAGATGAATGCCAGTTAATGCCCAAGAGGCTTTAGAGACCCATGAAATATCAAATCCAGTCACTGGGGGCAGTCAGATGGCAGCTCCTATGGGTTATCCCAATGGCATTCTAAGGGGACTGTTCTATCCCAGTTCAACACACATTTTGTCATGTGAGAATTTCTTGATGTTTTTATATCAACTTTTTGGTGCTGAAGTCAATCTTCAGGATTTCACCATCATCCTGGGTTACTGAGTTGTTATCAGTTACTGAGTTACAGTTTGATATAACTTATCAGAATAAGGTAGTAATAACGAAGGAATTGGTTGGAGGGGGGACAGGTGGGAACGAGGGAGGATAGTGTGAAGTCACTCCACGAACTGTGCATGAACACTGCTCTGTGACATCCTGCCTTACGTGCTGGAGAGCAGGCAGAGACATGCTCATGTGTGTTCAGTCATGAGTGTTCAGTGAACACTGCACATGGTGGAGGTTGGTCTCCCAACTGTATGCCAGGTGTCATCGGCTAAACATTCCTCTCAGTTTTAATCCTATTTTCTACTCTGTAGGCACTGGTGCACATTACTTAAATTCTTCTAAGTGTGTCCATCATCCAAAGAGTTTTTGTTATTATACATGATGTTATTATACTTTTAAATCACAGAGATGGCACTTCCCTGCTCTGGCAAGAAAGCAGAGGGACCATATCTTGGTAATGAGAGAGGCTCCTGGAGCCCCTCATATGCGAGGTATCTCTCTGCTAAAACTACAGCTTGGCTTCATGTCATATGGCATTTCTGGCTCCTATGATTTAGAAAGAACAAAAAGACCATTCAACAGATGGCTATTTTGCTTAATATACACATCAGGGATGTGCAGATTAGTTTAAACACACTTGTGAAATGTCCCATTTGCCATGAGCTGTAAGATCTGTTCCACAGAGACTTGTAGTATGCAAAGCACCAGAGACTTGGGAGATGGATGAAGAAGATGAATATGACCCACAAGCATCAAGCTTTATTAAGTGCCTACTATGTGCCATGTACCATTCTGAGCACTTGGGATATAAAGAAGGCAAAAACAGTCCCTGCCCTCAGGAAGCTTGAGGTCTGATGGAGAAGGGAACATGCAAATGATGACATACAGGCAATCTGGTGAAGAGCACTGAGCTTGGAATCAGGAAGACTCATCTTCATGAATTCAAATCTGGCCTCCGACACTTACTAGCTGTGTGACCCTGAGCAAGTCACTTTTCCCCGTTTGCCTCAGTTTCCTCATCTGTAAAATGAGCCGAAGAAGGAAACAGCAAACCACTCCAGTACCTCTGCCAAGAAAACCCCAAATAGGGTCAAGAAGAGTCAAACACAACTGAATGGCAACAACAATGTGCAAACAAGATATTAAAACAAGAGATTAAGGAGGATCAGGAAAGGCATCTTGCAAAAAGTGGGATTTTAGCTCCTACTTGTAGGAAGCTGAGAGATAGAGATGAGGAGGGAGAGCATTCCAGGCATGGGGAAGAAAGAGAAAAAACGCCAAGTGTCTGGAGATGGAGTGTCTTGTGGGAAGAAGAGTAAGAAAGTCAATGTCACTGCTGTAGAGAACATGGCAGGGGAGTAAGGCGTAAGAAAAACAAAGAAGGAAATAAAAATATAGAGAAATAAAGGAGAGAGGGAAGAAAGGAAAGAAGGCAGAAGAGGGAGGAAGGAAGGAAAGGAGGAAGGGAGGGAGGGAGGAAAGGAGGAAGGAAGGGAGGAAGGAAGGAAGAGACAAGTGGGACCTTTGTGCCCGCTGGGAAAAGCAGAGGATCAGACAAATTAGACCTGGAAAGGGCAATTAGGCATCACCTGGTCCAACTCTCTCATTTTTCCCTGATGGGGAAACTTAGTCACAGAAGAGTCCTGCTAAATGTGATGCATTTTGTGACAGTTCTTGACAATGTTGTGGATTTAGAGGTAGATAGCACCACAGAGAACATCTAGTTCACCCCTTCATTTTACACATAGGGAAACTGAGGCCCAAGGAGGCTGTGACTTGCTGAAAGTCATATGGACACCTTACCATAGGACCATAGCTTTCAAGCCAAAAGGGACCACAGAAGTCACATATTCCAATCACCTCATTTTATAGAAAGGAAAACTGAGGCCCAGGGCACAGAAGAGACTTCCCCAAAGGCACAGAGAAGGCAACACAACCAGGATTCAAACCATACCCCCTGATTCAAAATCTCTTTCTAATTTTCTCCAACAGTCTTCAGATAAAAGGATTAATGACCAGGAGAGAACCTGGAGGCCAGAGTCTAACACTTTCCTTTTATATACAAGAAAACTAAGACACAGAGTCAAAAGGATTTGCCCACAGCAAATTCAAACTCAGGTACTCTGAACCTAGGGGCTGGCCCTGGAGTGAGGAGGCCCCAAGTTCAAATCCAGCCTCAGACACTTACTAGCTGTGTATCCCTGGGAAAATCACTTTAACTTGTTTGCCTCAGTTTTCTCATCTGTAAAATGAGTCAGAAAAAGAAACAGCAAACCACTTCAGCATTTCTGCCGAGAAAACCCCAAATGGGGTCACAGAGCCACTGAACAGCATAACAAATCTCAAGGTAAAGTCAGTGTTTTGTTCTCTACAGCATCAAGGCAGGAGATGGGAGGCAGGAAAGAGGAATGGGGAGTCCTGACACTGACATTTATCGGGTTGTGGCCCTTGGCAAACTGCTGAGCCTAGAATCACAGATGTGTGAACAAGGAGACCCCTGAGGAGTCTGACCTTGCTTTACAGGGGAGGAAACTGAAGGTCACACCTCTGAACCAAGATGTCCTCATCTAGAAAAAGGGGATAATGCTACTTCTTAAGGCAAAGTCATGTGGGGAAAAGAATGCCGACCTTAAGATTTAGGAAGATCTGAGGTCAAATCCTGCTCTGACTGTTACTATTTCTCTAGTTCTGGCTGGGTCACTCAACCTTCTTTTGTTGCTCCTGTAGGATGCAATGAACTGCATTCACTGCTCATGTAATGGGCACGATGGGGAAAGTGGCACTGAGTGAGCATTTATTAAGCCCCTAAGCTTATGCCTCTTGTGCTAAGGGTTTTACAAACATTACCTGATCCTTGCAGCAACCCTGGGAGGGAGGTAATATCAGGATCCCCCATTTGACAGCTGAGGAAACTGAGGAGAATAATGGTAAAATGACTCCTCCAGAGTCATACATCTAAGAAGTGACTGAGGTCTGATTTGAACTCAGGTCTTCCTCTGGCACTCTGGATCATGAGGCTCAGAAGAGATGCTTTTTGTAAAGGACTCAGGAATTCTTTTGAAAATCCCCATAGAAATGTCACTTCCTGTTTGTACAGGTTAAAGGTAGTATGGTGTAGTGGAAAAAGAGTTGACCTTGGAGCCAGGAAAATCTGAGTTCAAATCCTGCCCCTGACACATACTGACTGGGTGACCCTGGACAAGTCATTTTCCTCCCAGTACTGTCAAACTCCAATAGCCCTGGAGTCCATTGAACTCTCCATAAATGTCCCTGGGGACTGCAGATTGGCTTAGTTTTAAGATGTAACTATCTATGTTTTAGTGTATTTTTATTTTGTTGATTATTTCCCAATTACAAATGAACCCAGTTTGGGGCACAACTTGGGAGAGCAGTGGGTCACAGTGACCCAGGGCTGGGTGTTTGACACATTTGCTGAGTTGCAGGTAAGGTCCATACCCCCCTTACACTGTGGAAGGGAGACTTTCCTATCCCTAAACTATTTGTTGTTTTTCTTACCTAAGTTTTTTTTTTTTTTGGTCTTTCTATCTTCTTACCTCTATATACTGAGTTTTCTCAAAGTGTGGCCCTATTAGGATCATTCACTCACTCAACAAACCTTTGCTCACTGCCTTGTATGATCTGGGTCTCAGCTAATCCAGGAAGCCTGCCCACCAGAGGAGGTCTCTGGAAGGCATGATGACCCACCCACCCACTGGGATGGGTTAAGCCTTTGGCCAGCACCTAATCTTTTTTCTGTAAGATTCTGAAACCACCCTGGAATTTTGTTTGTACAAATTTCTACCTCAGATTCAAACAGGAGCAGCTGTTATCTGCCCAAAGAGCTTACTTTTTATGCCTTCCCAGGCAGAACCATTTTCTGAAGAAAGAACCGGAGACATTACTTAACAGTCAGTGTAAACATGGGGATCCGCAGGAAACACAGCCCTGGGCTGTGTGTGGAGGGGGGAGGTAAGAAGGAGGTGCTGAGGAGATTGAGAAACCCAGGGGAAGGGTCTCCCATTGGAGGCTCCCTCCCTAGGGACCAGCAGGCAGGAGGAAGAGAGAGTTAATGACTAAAGGGCTGACCAGGGGCAAATGTCCCTGGCTGGGGTAGAGAGGAGCATAGGAAAACAGCAAAAACCTGGCTTTGGAATCAGAGGTTCTGAGTTCAAGTCCCAGCTCTGCCCCTGCATGACTTTGTCCCTCAAACCCATGGGACCTCAGTGTAGTCATCTGCAAAATGGGTGGTTAGAGTTTGGCCTTAATGACCCCTAAGGCCAGTACTAGCCTTATGTCTGTGATCCTAAGTCACTTAAACTCATTGGGTCTTAGTTTACCTATTTTCAAATTGTAGGGGCTGAGGAGAGATGAAAACTAACACCTTCCAGTCCTAAATTCATTTATTAAGGCCCATTATGGATCAGGCAGGGCAGCTAGGTGGTGACATAGTGCAGAGTTCCAGACATGGAGTCAGGAAAACAAGTCTTCCTGAGTTCAAATCCAGCCTCAGACACTTACCAGCTGTGTGACCCTGGGCAAGTCACTTCACCCTGTTTGCCTCAGTTTCCTCATTTGTAAATGATCTGGAGGAGGAAACAGCAAATCACTCCAGTATCTTTGCCAAGAAAATCCCAAATGGGGTCATAAAGAGTCAGACACAATTGAAACGACTCAACAACAAGTCAAGACACATTAGCTGTAATCTCAGCTCTGCCAGTAAACTCACTCTGTGACCGTGAGAAAGTTACTTTCCCACTTATGACTTCAATTACCCTACTATGAAATGCTGAGGTTGCCTTCCCCCCCACCTCCCCAAGAAGGCCAAGGACAGAACAGTTCCACATATGCCAAAACATCAATGGTCGCACTCTTGGGGGGTAGCAGGAACACAAGGGTTGCTCATGGAAATGATGGCAGATACTATGCTTGGTGATCTCATGGAGTGGTGTTACTGCATTTTAAGAAGGAAAGAAAACAAGAAATTCAGACTTCTATAAAGTGATGCAGAGGAAAGAAGAAGAACCAGGAGGCCAGAATTCACAAAGACATGGCGGCCACTCCTATCCCTTCTCACCAGAACTACAGCTACCTGCTAGCTTCTCCTATCCTCATAGCTACCCAGTGATACCACTAAAGGGCAGATCTGACCAGGTCCTTCCCCTGCTCTAAAACATCCCATGACTCCTTTTTGTCTCTAGAACAAAATACAAATTTGCATTTGGCTTTTAAAGTCCTTCCACACACTCTACAATCTAGCCAATCTAGCCTTCTTGCTGTTCCTTACAAATGAAATTTCTAGTCTCCGTGCTTTATAGGCTGTGACCCATGCCTATAATACCCTCTTTTCTCCTGGAATACTTTCCACCAAAGCTTAGCTGAAGCACTACTTCCTACTCCAGCTACTATGTCTCTGTAAAAGTTAAGTGTGTATTTACTTTATGTGTGTATGTACCATTTCCTTTAATAAAAGGTAAATTCCTCGAGGGTAGGGGCTGTTTTGACTTTGTTTTTGTATTCTCAGCACCAGAATGGTGCTTGGTGCACTGCAGATTTCAATGGATACATATTGATTGATTGTAAACTATATTCAAAAGCATTTAGATCCAACACAATGACCAATGTGAGCTCTAGAGTATGGCTGATGAAACACACTGCCCTTCTCTCAGCAGAGGTGGGAAGCCATGGGTGCAGAGTGCTGCATGCACCATCAGACTGTATTGCTTGATTTTATACAATCATTTTTTCCTCTTATAAGGCAGGGAGATATCTACAGGAAGTGAATGTAGTATAAAAAACAAAAAACATCAATGGAAATATTTTTAAGTCAGAAACTATGGGGATGGACAAGAGATGGCCCTTAAGGTACTTTCCTTTGCCCCTCTCCCTTGAAGCATGGTTATCTCATACAAGTTACCCTGCACCCTCCTCTCCAGGTTAGGAGCCCCCCCCCCCCCATCCATTAGATTCTAGGTTCCTTGAGAACTGGGCCTGGGTTGTATCTTTATAATCCCAGAGTAATTATTTCTCTTAGGGTCTTCCCCTCCCAGTTTAATTTTTTTTAATTAAAGGGGCCACCCCTCGACTTACTTCTTAAACAGGCCTCAGTCAAAATGAGAACTCAGAAAGACCTTAGCTTTAAAAGGCCAGGGTCTCCCACTGTATCCTGGGTCATCTCCCATCATCCTGATGAATATCTGGCCACTGGACTCAGGTGGCTCTGGAGAAGAAAGTGAGTTTGGTGACTTTGCACAGCCCTCCCTCAATCAAATGCAATTCAACTGCAAATCATGACATCCTCCCCCTGATGTCACAGTCTTCTTTGAGGATGAAGGAAGGACAAACCACACCCACAGTGAATGATTGAGTGCCCTGAACACAGTAGGCACCTGAGACACAGACTCCACGAGAAGCTTCAAAATTCTAAGAGGTGAAAGTGAGGGGGGGAGAGAGAGAGAGAGAGAGAGAGAGAGAGAGAGAGAGAGAGAGAGAGAGAGAGAGTTTCAGGTTTGGGGAACAGCCAGTGCAAAAGCATGGAGGTGGGAGATGGTGGGTTTATATAGGGGAAAACAGAAATTGGCACCATTTGGCTGGAACATAGACCAGTCAAACAATAAACATTTGTTAAGTGCCTACTGTATGTTAGACATGGTATTATGTACTGGAGATGCAAAAGGGGGGGAGGGTGCAAAAGACAGTCCTTGCCTTCAAGGTGTCTACAATCGAATGGTGTAGAATAGAGGAATGAAGTGGAATCATATGTAATAAGCCTTGAAGGGTAGGCTGGATCTACACCATGGAAAGCTCTTCGTGCCCAAGAGAAAAGTATATATTTTATCCTAGAGACAATGGGAGCCAGTGAAGATTTTTGAGCAGGGAAGTGATCAGGTCTGACTTCATGCTTTTGTGATATCAATTTGGCAGCTGTGCAGAGGATGGGTTGGAACTTTGCTGAATGGAAAAGAATGTTCATTCCCTGCCTTGGGTAAATGGGCTGCCCCATGCCACAGAGGACATTGGTTTGAGCTGCACCCCAAGGCAAGTGGTGGGCAGTCCATGGGGGCTGAGACTTGGGATGCTTCGATTGATGCCAGATCTCAGGCCAAAGGCATAGCCCACTGTGAGTCACTTGGCAGAGTTCTGAAAAATCTGTCGAGTTCCAGGAAAAAGGGGCCTGAGTTTTCCGACTTGGCAGTGGAGGAGGCCACAGGTGAGCTCAGCTCCTGGTGCCTCTGTCAACACTGATTTCAGCTGCTGCTCATTCTTCCCCCACCCCCACAGGTTCTCTGAGCAGCTTCTGGGCCCCCAGAGCCAGTATATTCTTTCCAGGCTTTCCTAAGCCTGTGCAGCCACCTCTGCCAGTGCCCCTTGCACCTGGAAGGTTTTCAGAGGTTCATGGATGAAGCAAGGGGCAACTTCTCTGATGGCACTGAAATTGAGAAAATGTTAAGTAACATGCCCAAGGTCACTTGGCTACTAAGTGATTGGGGCAGGATTCAATCTCAGGTCTTCCTGACTCCAGGTCTAACATGAGACCCACTGTGACACCCAAGCCAGTGTCCACATAAGGATGGAAGGTGTGGGGGGTGCAGGTGAGGATGCTTGGTGGACGTGGGCAGTGAGGGAGGACAGGGAATGATTCTAGCTGTCTTCATGTGTTTCACAGATCCCAGTGGCCACTTAGTCCAACATTTTAGAGGAGGAAAAAAGTCAGGCCCAGAGGCAGTAAATAAGAGAGCCAGGATCTGAACCCAAGAATCTCTGGCAGTGAGGCAGCTGTTGCTCCTTCCATCACAACACACAGGCTCACATGGAAGGGCATATTTTGAACATTCTGCTTGAGTCCAAAAAGCAGAGCTGGGAGCGAGCTGTGGAAGGTACACAGAGGTCAAAGTAAGCTCATCTAATGGTGAGGAGAGAGAGGTCAGGGACTGTGTGCCCAGAAATGGACAAAGGCCCCAGAACCTGGGGGGAGCCCCCATGGGGAACTTAAGGGAAGACAGAACAAGAGTCACCTAGGATGGGCTGTGATCTGCACTGCTGAAGGGAATGGAGTGCATGAATAAGGAAAAGCTTCCTAACAATAAGAACTCCCAGAAAGGGAACAGGCAACCTCCCCCCACTCCAAGGCCCTCCCCAAAGGTAAGGGGTTTTGATTCAGGAGAGGTCTTCAAAGGCTGAGGGACCCCTTGTACTGCACTGGGGCAGTGGCGATCCTTGAGTTGGAATGAATGGATGCCACTTGGAGATTCTGTGAATCTGGGGTAAGAGCTCATCCCCCCGTAATCCCACACCCAGTGAACCAATCTCCCACCTCAAGCCTCTCTCTGCTCCACAGCCAAAGTGAATTCCTTAAACACAATCTCTCTCTCTCTCTCTCTCTCTCTCTCTCTCTCTCTCTCTCTCTCTCTCTCTCCCTCCCCCTATGTAATCAACTCCAATGGCTCCGCTTGCCTCTAGGACCCAGTACAATCGAATCTGTGAACACTAAAAACCTTTCATGACCTGGCCCCATCCTGCCTTCCCAGCCTTATTATACAGTATTCCCCTGCACAGACTCACTCTATGGTCCACCTACCCTTCACCTGAGTTCACTTTCATCTCTCATCTCCAGTCCTCCATGCCTGGAATGCACTCTCTACTCCCCCCAGCCTCCTGGCCTCCCTTAAAAACTCAGCTCAAACACCACCTTCCATAGGAGTCCTGGCCTCCTTCCTTCAGAAGCTTTCCTGAGTGTTTAATAGGCATCTTTGGTCTTCCCATTCGATTAAAAGTCCCCTGAGGACAGGGCAGGGAAGGTCCACTTAGCACCCAGTGACTGATTTTCCTAAGTGGCTAATAAATGCTTGTGGATTGATAGACTAATTAGTGGAAGTCCCCCTAGGGCATTCCCATCCATTGCCTGGGAGGCCTTTGTTCTGGCTCCTGGAGGGCCTTAGGGCAGGTGGATAGAGGACTTGTAGGACTTGTTCCACTTCCACCGTCCTTGCCATCTAGCCGACACTCAATGACTTTGTGAGCAAGGACACTGGACTCTGGCTGATTCTTTACCTGTTTTCACATTATTCCCTTTCACACACTCTGGCCCAGGGGCTCATTCGTGTTCCCCAAATTCGACAGTCCAGCTGCCTCCAAGTTTCCTCCATTGTCTGGAATCCACTCCCTTCTACCCCTTAGGACCCTTAGCTCTATTCAGAGGCTTCCTTGAGCTGCTACCAGCTCTATGAGGCCTTCTCAGGGGCAACTCTTTTTCTCAAACTGCCTCCTGTTTGTAGAGCTTATACACATTATATTCCCCTCTCCCCTAATAAAATGTAAACTCCATGAAGGCAGGGAAGATTTCATGTTTGTCATTGAATTCCCAGTACTTAGCTCAGTCTGTCTGCAACCCAGTGAAATGCAGAAAATATGGATCACTGCATCACAAAGAAAACCCAAAGTGGCCCCTGCTCCCAAGAAGCTCATATTCTACCAGAAGCTTCATAAATGTTTGCTGAGTTGAATTGAATGGAGAAAATGGATTCTTAGCAGATGCTGTGTTTCACCCTGAGAGGCCTTCTAGCCCAGGACCATTAAGCGCCTTCCCTGAGGCTAGAGGAAATGACCAGTACAGGGTCACACAACTAAAAAGTATGCTCAGGAATTCTGCTAAGTACTGACAATGCCTTCAACTCCTCACTCCCCCACAGGGCTGCAGTTGTAGCTGGAAGGGGTATTAGAGGCCAACCAGTATAAGCCCTCCCTCATTTTACAGGTGAGAAAAGTGAGGCCCAGGTAAGTACTAGAGATAAAATCAAGTTGCTAAGGCCAAAAGAGTGACTGGATTTTGCGGAACAGTATTTGAGCCCTAGTGAATGGCAGAAGGGGCTGGTCACTCTTCCCATAGGACAGCTCCTCTGGAAGGCTTGAGGGAAAAATTAATAACCATAGGCCCTCCAAGGAGTTTAAAGTCTAATATGGGGAAATGGGCAGTTATGGCAAAAAGGCTGCTAGATGGTGTCAGTGCACAGAGCGCTGGACCTGAAGACCTAGAGGGCCACACGTGACCTTGAGGCCACAGGTTCCCCACCCCTGGCATAGTTGTTAAGAGCACGCTACTTGGCATCAGGAAGATCCAGGTTCAGATCCTGCCTCTGGTACTAGCTGTGTGACCGGGACAAATCACTGAGCCTGTCTCAGTCCCAGTTTCTTCACCTGCAAAGTGAGGAGTTTTGAAATTCAGTTTTGAATTTCAGATTCCTCCCAGCTGACCCCACCTCTGATCCACCCTGGCTGTGTGATGCTGAGCAAGCCCCTTAAACTCTTGGTGCCCCAAGGATCTCTTTAAGACCCCAAGCTGCAGGGCATTCATCAATCAATTTAGATAGGCAGGGGGAGTTTTATAGGAAGGAACAGGTCTGGTTCAAAATCAACCAAGCAAGTTAGCCTGGAGTCAGCAGATATAGTCCTGGCCTGGCTTGAATGACTTTGAACAAATGGTGTCCTCTTCTAGGCCTTGGTGAAAGGACAGGGTATTGAGCTAAATATTTTCTGAGTTCTTTTCCTGTTCTAAATCTTTTGTAAAAACAGAGGGGTTTCAGCTAGATTTCTCTCTGAAATTCTTTCCATCTCTAGTTCTAGGACCCTAAGAATAGAGATTAGAGAGATCATCTAGTCCATCTTCCTCATCTTAAGTAGATGAGGAAACGAAGGTCCAGAGAGGACCCAAGAGGGTCTTAGTGTCTAGTGTCACACTTAGGGAGTGAGCAAGCCTGGAGAAAACAGGAAGACAGTCAGCTGCTGACCTCATAGACCAGTGATTTCAGCCCAGCCAGCTGTTGTAATGGCTTCCCTCCTATGGGGGCACCAGGGCAAAGCCCATTATCAGGTTATTCAGGGGATGGGGGGGTGGTGTTTGGGCCAGGTGTTAACATGCTGACAGCTCCTGTCTGAGGAGCCTTTCATGTCCACATTCCGGGGCAGTCCCCAACATGCCTGGGAAATAAAACGGCCCTGGAAGAGGAGGCCATTGTGGTGAGTCCTTTGGTAACAAATTCTCTCATTATACCATGTTATGACATGGCTAAGTCTCTGTTAAATAGCAACAGGATTGCCCTGCAGGGAGAAACGCCGCCGTCCCGCATGGGCATGCCTCCCTCCATCACCTTATCATGTCTCAACAATGCCGGGATCATCTTCAAAGATCTTATAGTGAGAGCACCCATTCTGCTGGGCTGCCCAGGTACCCTAGGGGTGGGTGGCAGAGGGTTCACAGGGCTAGGTGGCACGAGCCAGGACCCCCAGCTACGGGCACTATTCCCCTGGGAATCTACCACCCTGGCCTGGCATCCACACCTTGGCCCACATCTGCTTTCCCCCTACCATTCCCTAACTTCTCCTAGACTGTCTCCAATGGAGACAAAAGGGCCTTGACTTTATCATCCTTTGTTCTGTTTCCTGACCTGACCCACACAAGAGCTGGACATTTCTGGTCAGAGTAGTCTAGTAACAGTGTGATTTCACCAAGACAGGAAGTTCTAGATGAGGAAACTCCCCCCATCAATGCAGCTTACCACCCTCACTGCAATTTAAAGTTTTATATAGAGTTGCCTATATATATATATACACATATCATTTATAGGGCCATATAACTATGTATCAGGCAGCTAGGTGGTACAATGGATATAGTGCCAGGCCTGGAATCAGAAAGACCTGAGTTCAAATCCACCCCCAGACATTTTCTGGCTGTGTAACCCTAGGCAAGTCACTTCACCCTGCTTCCCTCAATTTCCCCATCTGTAAAATGAGCTGGAGAAGGAAATGGCAAATCACTCCAGTGCCTTTTCCAAGAAAGTCCCAAAAGAGGCCATAAAGAGTTGGAAATGACTGAAAACAAACAAACAACATAACTGTATATAAAAACACATACATGTTTGTGTGTTTGCTTATACATTTATATATACATACACATACATGGTTGCTGCTATTGTTGTTCAGTTATTTTAGTCACATCTGACTCTTCATGATCTTGTTTGGGGATTTCTTGGCAAAGATACTGGAAAGGTTTGCCATTTCCTTCTCTAGTTCTTTTTATGGATGAGGAAACTGAGGCAGACAGGGTGAAGTGACTTGCCCAGGGTCACACAGCTAGGAAGTATCTGAGGCTGAATTTGAACTCAGGTCTTCCTGACTCCAGGCCCAGTGCTATGTCCACTGTACCACCTAGTTGCCTCATTTTATATACGTATACATATATATATGTATGTATATGTATGTGTGTATATGCACACACGTATATAGATACACACATGTTAAGACATACAAAGAAGTGTATACATATACATATCTATTACATAAACATCTGGACATACATCTACACACATGTACTCACATATACATGTATTTATATATACATCATCTATAAATATAGTTTTATGGAGTTGCTTAGAGAAGAAATGACAAAAACCTAGCTCGTGGGTTATAACGCTAGTAAGTACAGCCCAAAGTAGATTAAAATGTAACTGGGCGGGGGCAGCTAGGTGGCACAGTGAATAGAGCGCCGGCCCTGGAATCAGAAGGACCTGAGTTCGGAGCCGGCCTCAGACACTTAATCCACAGAAACAAAAACCTAGCCATGTAACCTTGGGCAAGTTACTTAACCCCAATTGCCCTAAAGGGGTGGCTAGGTGGCGCCTCGGAGTTGGGATGACCCGAGATCAGATCCGGCCTCAGAAAATGAGCACCCACGCATAAACAATGACTAGCCGTGTAACCTTGAGCAAGTTACTTAACCCCAATTGCTTTAAAAAAAAACGTAACTGGGAAATATTTAATGAAATAAAAATACAACACAGCACAGCTAATGCTAATGGATGGTTTTCTAAGTTAGTATGTAGCCAGTAGGTGGCCTAAGTATGCTAGGCATGTAGCCTAAAGCACCTAAGGATGGGTTTTGGAGTGGGGCCCATTTTTATTTGAGTTTGACCCCAGTGACTGAGGGCATAAAGAGGTTAAGGGACTTGTCCAGGGTCACAGAGCCGGGAAGCAGCAGAGGTCAGACACCAACCAGACTGTCTTGACCCAAGACCAGATCCCTACCCAGGGTGCCATGGCTGCCTCTGCATAGCATTATGTAATGGGAAGAAAGTTGTGGGATGGGAAGAAGAGAGAAAAAAGAGATTTCTATAAATTGATATAATAATTTAAAAAAAAATTTGGACTGGGGTCCAGATTATCTGTTTTCACTTGAGAGCTGTATGACCTTGAGTACCTTTCTTTCTCTGAATGCTGATTTATAGAGCATAGAACCCAGAACTAGGTCTCCTCTACGAGCTTCGTTTCATAGAAGAAATTAAGAGTTTGCCCAAAGCTATACAGAGAACATGTCTCAAAACTGGGATTTGAACTCAGGTCCTCCCTGTGACTTGAAACATATCTTTCATACACACCTTCAGGAGGTCTATGCCCATATTGGCCCAAGGGTCTCCAAGCATCAGAGCAATGGCAGTGAAGGAAAATCTGTAGACCTTCACTGAAGACTTACCCCCCAACCAACATACCCATTTCACAGATAAGGAAAAATTAATTTCACTGAAAGCAGAGCTCAATTTTGGCTCCTTTTGATTTGGGCAATGGGAGTAACCCTTCTTCTATTTTTTGCTTTTGGTGTCCACATTCCAAGCAGAGAATTGTGTCTGAGTGATTTGTGAAGTTTTCCATGTACCCTAAAAATTCCAAAATATTTCCTTGTTGATTGCACCAGGCCAGTTGTGAATGGAGCTTCTCCTGGAATGGTGGAATCTACAAGGATCTGTGAGTTAGTGTGTAATTCTGAGATTGGCTATGGTCCCGGTTAACTGCTGCCAAATGGGAAGGAATTTCTAAAAATCTAGACAGGGGACAGTCCTTGCCTTGTTTAAATTGAACTTCTTTAGCTTGGGAGTAAGGGAGGGAAGAGAAGAAAAGAAAAACAGAAGGGAAAGGAGAGGGGAAGGAAAAAAGGCAGGAGGGAATGAAAAAGGGGAGGGGTGACAGGAGGGGAAAAAGGAGGGGAGAGAACAGAAAGAAAGTGGAGAGGAGAGGAGAGGAGATAATAGGAGGGGAGTACAAGGAAGGGAAAGAGAGGAAGTAAGGAGAGAAGGGGAGGGGATGAAAGGGAAAAGAAAGGAGGGGACAGGAGGGAAAGAAGGAAGAAGAGAGGAGAAAGGAGAGAGGAAGGAAAAGGAAAGGAGGAAAGGGTAGAAGAGGAGGGGATGGGAAAAGAGGAAAAAGCAGAGGGGAGAGAAGAGAAAGGAAGTGGAGAAGAGGGGAAAGGAGAGGAGAAGAGAGAAAAGGAAGAGAAAGGAGAGGAGGGAAGGAAAAGAGCAGAGAGAAGAAGAGGAGGAAGGAGGAAAACAAAAAAAGAATGTGTGTATAGAAATTGACAGTATGATGTCAGGAAAAGAGCCTGGAAAATGGAGATAAGACATTTGGGTTCAGATCCTGACTCTGACATTTACTTATAATATGAACTCAGGGCATACTCTTTCCCTATACTGAGCCTCAGTTTCCTCATCTATAAAATAGGGATAAAAATAATTGCACTGTTTCCTTGGCAGAGTTGTTATAAGGCTCAAATAAAATTCAGTATGTAAAAGGGAATGAAAGCACAAAGTCCTATTGCATTAATCAGCTACTGTCATAAATAGAATCTGTGTTTGTGTGTGTCCATATTGGCATCATAATAATAGTATTTATATAGCACTGTTAAGGATATGTTGTCTCAGGAGCAGGACTGTCTTCCTGTTTTTTCTTTCCCTTCACACCAATAGCTCTGAAACAAAGACCTGTAACATAAGCCTCTGAACTGGCTGATCATTCTGTGATCCTGTGATTCTAGGTCCTTCTCCAAGGGAACAGCTAAACAAGTAGAATGATTTAAAAAAAGAAACAACAAAACCCAACTCTTGGCCACTGTCCAAAGGAGCTGTCCTTGGTACATGTAGGAGGAAGGAGAGTCCCCTGTCAGGTGGATTGGGGGTACTGATCAATCATTCAACAAGCATGCAATGCCTATCTTGTGCTAGGCACTGTGAATACAAAGGCAAAAGGGATATTGCCCCTGCCCTCAGGGAGCTTACTTTCAATTGGCTTCTGACTGAACTTGGATGGCACTTTTGGTAGAGTAACAGACAGCAACATCAGAATGCTGATTATTGTCCCATGGTCACCCAGTTCATTAGCTCACCTCACCTCCCCAGGTTCCAAGAAGTCTGACAAAGATTTCTTTAAGCAAAGAGTCACACCTTTTCAGGTACAGAACACAAATAGCACAAGCCAGAGCCTGGCCCAGCAAATAGTAAAGCTGTCTTATCATCTTGTTGTTGGTTCCAGTCCAATATCTGTATATCTGGGGGTGGGTCCAACAGTCCTAAGGTCTATAAAAGCATCTGGTGGACACATAAGAGCTCTGAAAAAAAAAGAGTTCTGTCTGTTGGCTGATGTTTGTCACATGGTAAGCAAAGCCAAGCAAGACACCATGAGTAGTGATAAAAGCACCAAATCTGGAGAGAAGGACTGGGTTGGAACAACTTCTTACCCTGTGACCTTAGATAAATCACTTCTCTTTCTGGGTCCTAGTTTTCTTCTCTGTAAGATAAGGGGGCTGAATTGGCAGATCTCTTCCAGTTCTAATTCCTATAACCCTAAACCTTCCAAAGTCAAGAAAGCATGAGGTTAAAAAGCCCTGGTTATTCTGTAAGTTTCTAAGTCAAATTCTTATGGTCACTTGATCCCATAAAATTTACAGCTCTTTGATTTGGTCTGCACAGGCTTTCTGCATCTGGGAGAAAAATCAACTGAGAACCATCATGTCATCAGAAGTCCCTGTCACACTGCTTGCCTCCCCTTGCTCCTCTTTTTCAGTCTACTTCATCTTTGCACTAGGTTGCCTTGTGGGTTCCCACCCCCCCCCCCCGACTTTTTACCACTTCTTTATGTGTTGTCTTCCTTCATTAGAATGTAAGAAAAACCTGGAAAGACTTACATGAACTGATGCAAAATGAAGTGAGCAGAACCAGGAAAACACTGTACACAGTAACAGCTACAATGATCAATTATGAATGACTTCACTATTCTCAGCAATACAATGATCCAAGACAATCCCAAAGAACTCAAGATCAGTTTGGCAGCTAAGTGGAAGACAGATTGGATGTTACAGAGATCTTGATTTTCAACTATGACTTGAGTCACCACCTTAAAATCTGATTCCCGCCCCCTGGTACATTCCCACTCCCATCCAGGAAAATGGAAAAATATAAGAGAAACAGCAGTTTCCTCCCCCATCCTACAATGAAGGGCCCAAAGGCCTCTAGAAGAATGGAGGATAGGGAGGCTGTTCCATTAGAATATAATCCCCCAGAGGGGCCAGGGTTGTTTGGTTTTTATCTCTACAACACCAGCATTTAGCATGGGTAGGGCTGGCTCAGTGAATGCAGGTTGAAGTGAATCAGATCTGAGTCTAAATGGTCATGCAACAACCAGGTTTCATGTTTTTCTGGGTGGGTGGTGGGTGGTGGGGCAGGGGCCCATCACCCAAGGGAGATGCTATTCAGGAGCCACTTAGGAGCTGTGCTGCAGCTGTTTCTAGAGAGAGTAGTATGCCAGATTCTCTTTGAACCCAGGCCCAAGGAAAATAAGGGCAAGCTCTCTCTGCAAAGCATGGAAATCCCAAATGCCAGTGGCAGGCTGATTCAGGCAGCCCCAGACAGATCTTCCTTCCGGCGAGCCCTGCTCAGAAAGAACAGTGTCCCAGGCTCTGTAGCTGCCAGACTAATCCTGGAGAAACCACCAGGAAAGGTTACAGCGACTGGGCTTTCTGGATTCAGCCCCTTTATGAGCCTCCAAAAGGAAGGGCATGGAAAAGGATGAGGGGGGATTAAGTTTTTGTTTAGAATTCTGAGATTTTAAGAATGAAAATCTGTCCACTAATATTTAGTGGAAAAAGCAAAGAGAAGATTGTTTCTGTCATTCTGTGTCTTTTTCTGTCCCCCCCTCCCTCTTTCTAATGATATTTTTCTCTCTTTCCCTACCTCCTTCCCCTGCTGCTCCCTCTCCCTTTTTAAATCTCTCTCCTTTCTGTCTTCCTCCTATCTCTTTTTTAGTCTCTTTCCTCTCTCTCTCTCTCTCTCTCTCTCTCTCTCTCTCTCTCTCTCTCTCTCTCTTCCTCTCCCCCTTCCCTTCTCTTTTTCTCTTCCCCTTCTCCTTTTAAGTCTCTCATTCTGGCCCCTCTCATCCTCTCCCTCTTCTCTCCATTTTGTTTATGTCTGTATATGTTCCTTTTGACTCTCCTGTGAGAGAGTGAGCAAGTGCTGTTTCATTCACTGTATTTGCATCCTAGCACCTGGCACAGTATGCAATAGGCACACAATAAATGCTTCTTGGTTGACTAATTTATTTCTCTCTATGTCGCTTTCTCTGCTTCTCACTGTCTCTCTCATAATATGTCCTCGCCCCTGCCTTAGAATGTCTTTTTCTGCTTTTCCATCACCCTATCATAATCTCTGGGTTTCTTACTCACATTTGGTGTCTCACATAATTGCTGTTTCTCTCTGTCTCTCCTTTTCTCTCAAATATTCCCTTTATCTTTTATTCTGTCTCCTTTATAATCTTTTTCTTGTTCTCTTACAACTTCTCTTCCTCTGCCTCTCCCTTCTCTCCTATTCTCTGTTGTCTGTTCTTTCTGTCTCTTTACCCCTTTCTCTGTCTCATTCATAATCTTCCTCCTCTCTCATGAGTTTTCCCTCCCTGTCTCTCCTTCCTTTCTTTTTGTCTGTCTCTCTCCTTCTCTCTCCCTTCCCTCATAATCTCTCCTCCTCCTCCTTTTCTAGAACCGCTACATGGATGTGTTTCAACAGATTCCCAGCTGATAAAATCTGATTTATCTTCAACTGTTGACACAGAACCGTCTAGACTTGTCTGCTACAGGATCATTGTATCTCCAAGTTTTTATTCTAACTTGAAGGAAATTATTTGCCCAAACAATTACTTTTGTTCCCGACTCCCTCCTCTCCCTCCCTGCCTCCAGCACTCTCTCTTCTGCCCCTTCCACCATCTTATCCGATAACACATTCCCTGCTGCAACCAACACAACTCAGTATCACCGCCATCTTGGTAAGAGAGCTGGAGGCAGAAAGAGACCCAGAGAGAAAGTGGTGAGGGGGAAAGGGAGAAGGGAAGGGGAATGGGGGGGGGCCTAGGGCTGTTAATTTTCTTGTACTCCCTAAGAGGCAGCTGCGATGCCCTGTCACAGTGCAGGTTGGAACAGGAAAGCAGTGGAGAGGTGATAATAACTTGTCTGTCATTTTCCTTGGACATGTAGCATCTTGCAAACCGCAAATACCGTTAACCAGCTTGGGTGAATCTGTTACAACAAATTCTGGAAGATATGTGGGCTGTATTGGGATAGGGTTTTGTTGTTGTTGTTGTGTAGAGTTTTAAAAAATGATTTTTAAGGACCATTTTAGACCACTTTCAAGGTGGATTGCATGCGTGTGTATGTGTATGAGTGTACATGCGTGTGCATGTGTGGCGTGTGTGTATGTGTGTGCATGTGTTCAAAGTCCCTGTGGCGGCTCTATTTCTCTTTCAAGGCAAGGGAAGGTCTTCATCTGGGGCCTGTCCAAACACCCCGAGAGGTCAGGAGACCTGAACGCTTCTCTTAAGCCCCCTTATTCTCGTCATTCCTCAAATATTATCCCACAATCTTGGCAACGTGCCATCTAAGTGTGGACCTAGATGCTGGGGAGGACCAGGGACAGGGGAAGGGGATAGAGGCTACTCACCAAAAGCAAAATCAATGTAAGGCAGGGAGGACCCCAGCCTTTGGGAAGCTTACACTCCAGGCTACAAATGTGAGATCTTGCAAACCAACAATCTTCTGAGTCAAATGAGATGAATGAAGAGGGAAGAGATGAGGAGATTCTGAGGAGTAGGGGGATTCCATATACTAAAGAAACCATCAGAGTGTGAAAGGGACCATCCAGCACAGAGTGTTGAGGCTGAGAAGGGCATTAACACTGAGAATGTCTGAGCTGGAAAGTGACTTGGAAAACAGAATGGATCAGAGTGGGGAAGGGCCTCAAAACAGAAGAAATATGAGTTGGGAGAAATCTTAGAGACCTTCTAGTTCAGGGCTGAACTTGGCTGTTTACATTTTTTGTTTTTTCATTTTATATTTAAATGAATAAAAATATCTGGTTAACTATTTAAGTTTGGTTTTCTTTGCAATCCTATGTATTTTATTTTATGCATTTTTAAAAATGTCCTTCTGAGAAGGCCTCACAAGACTGCTGAAAAGAATGCATGAAACAAAACAAGATCAAGAACCTCTAGTCAAATTGGACCTCCTTCCTGAACAGATGAGGAAAGTCATTTTCTCAGGGTCGCACAGAGAGTTCATTTCTGAGCCAAGGCTAGACGCCAGGTCTGCCCTCTCTAATCCTTTCCACGACACCCATTTCAGCTCCATTCTTAGCTTTTTCATTTATCTGGTGTGGATGTAAATGTAGCAAACACAGATTAGGAAAGGCCAGGCAAGAAGGTTCTAGAATGGGTCATCTCTCTGCTTCTTCCCTTCTGTCCCCCGGCATCCAAGGCATCTCTACAACTCTGCCCCAGCCTGCCTTTCTAGCCTCTTTCCCACTATCCCCCACATCCTGGAGGACTCAAAGTCCACAAACACGCCTTCTATCTTCCTGCCTCCACATCCTTGTTCATGGCAGCCTCCTGTCTGGAATGTCCTCAACCTCTTCATTCTTCAAGGTTCAGTACAAATGCCACCTTTCGTACCAACACTTCACAATAAAGTGGCAAGGAGAGAACACTTCATCTGCTATCAGAGAGTCTGGGGTTAGACTCCCTGCTCTGACAGGAACTGGCTGATTGACTTTGAGTGGGTTTGTGAAGCTCTTAATACGATGCCAGGTACAGAGAAAATGCTATGGAAACGCTAGCTATTCTCATCCTCATCCTTTTTTCACCTCTATGAATCTCAGTTTCCCAATCTGTAAAATGGAACAACATGATGGGCACTTGCAGTACTCCTTCCGTGGAATTGCCCTGGGAAGCCAAGTGAGGGGGAGTATACAGAGCACCCCACCGAGACTTCTGGGAGTGGGAAGAGCTGTCAAAGGGGGCCAAATCCAACACATGCTTGAACAGGAATCCCCTCTTCCACATTCCTGGTGAACCACTATCTACCTTTTGCCTGAGGAGTGCATCCCTCCAACCAGGGCAGTCCATTTCATGTTGGACAGCTGTCACTGTCCCACCCCAGCTCCTTGTTCTGCCCATTGGGCCCAAGTTTCTTCCAAAACACAGCCCCTCAGATGCTTGAAGATGCCTATCAGGTTCACCCCTCTCTCCCCTCACCCATCCTTTCTCTCTCTCTCTCTCTCTCTCTCTCTCTCTCTCTCTCTCTCTTTCTCCCTCTTTCCCCTCCCATACTTCTCCCCCCCCACTTTTTCTCTCTCTATTCCTCAGGATAAACTTCACCTATTCCCTTAGTTGGTCCTCACCTGACCCCTCCTCTATCCCAGCAGCCCTCCTTTGGCTACTCTTCAGCTCATCAATATCCTTCCTAAAATGCTGGATAAATTGGGACAGCATTCTTTTCAAAAAGATTTCTGGTGACATGCAGGGTTGTCAGTTCCCTCCTTCTCTTGTGTATTGGAAGGAAAGCGTCTGATTCCCAAATACCTGCAATGAACCCAGTGTTCCAGATGTGGTCTGACCATGGACAGGGACAGGGAATTGTCACTATATGGATAAATCGTTCTTCATCTCTCCAGGGTTTAGCATATTGACGGGCACATAGTGAGTGTTTAATAAACCCTTATGCTGCTGCTGTTTGTCTCTGTTCTTGAAGAGGGCCACAACATCAGGAAGGTGATGCCATGACATGCAAGTAAATTGGATTTAAGTGAGGCAGGGCTGTGCAAGGTCACCAGCCTCACTCCTCTGGAGCCATTTGGGTCCAGTGGCCAGATATTCATCAGGATGACTAGAGATGGCCCAGGATAAAGTGGGGAGGGGGGACTTATGTGCCAGGCATTGTGGTAAGCACTGGGGTTAAATAAGAAAAAGGAAGACAATCCTTTTTCTCAAAGAGCTTGTTATTACTGATAGACTGACTCATTAATATTAAAAATGATGGCACAGAAATGGTGCTATGGGGATATGGAGGACAGGAAGGGGGCTAGCACTAACACAGAGTAATCTTTCTTTATACATTAAGCACCTTAAGGTCTGTAAAACACTTTGCATCCAGTTGGCTCATTTTCCCCCTCACAGCAACTATGTGGAGGTAGATACTATGAATATACCCATTTTACAGAAGAGGAAACCGAGGCAGACAGAGGCAAAACGCCTTGCCCAGAGTGACACAGCTAGGAAGTATCTGAGATAAGATTCCAGTCCAAGTCTTCCTGGTTTCAAAGTCAATGCTCTACCCATTTTACCACTCTGCTGTCATGGAAGCATACAAAAAAATTTTGGATTGATTAATTAATAACAGATTGATTAAATGATTCTTCCTTCTAGCAGCCTTTCCTGTTTGCCCAGGAGAATTTTCTCAGGGTGATGGGGCTGAGGAGGATGTTTAGGTGGATGAAATTCCAACCCAGTGGGGGGCAAGGTGGATATGCTAGGAAGGTGAAGGGAAGCTGGTCCTAGCCCTGGCTGGGACAGACACCAAGTATGCCAACCAGGCATGATTCATCTATGTGCCACTCCCTGAAATGCACAACAAACCCAAGGCATTCCAAACCTATGACCAAGAGAACCAAACTTAGAATAACCATTGTTTATATGTATATTTTAGATGTTATACACATATATGTATAGATTTGCACATATATGTATACATCCAGGTGAACTGTATTTCTTCTTAGTATAGTTCTCACATAAACATATATATCTCATATATACACGTGCACATTTATTCACATATACATTTTTTCTAAATAATATTCTATTTTCCCAGTTACAATTTTTAACATTCATTTAAAAAATTTTAATTACAAATTTTCTCTTTCTTCCTCACCTTCTCCCTTCCCTAAGGGGGAAGCAAGCTGATAGGGGTTATACATGTTCAATCATGTAAAATATATTATCATGTCAGTCATCACATATATATTATACACATACCTATACATATATATAGCACACACACAAGGTGTCCCGCATCTTAAAATTTAATGACTTAAAACTGCACCAAACTTTTGGGACAGCCTGTAACTTAGCTCCCTTTATCATTTGAGAGATTATCACCCCCAAATTGCTCCCTTTCATCCAACAGGTAATGAAGCTGAGGCCCAAGGAAAGGAATTAACTATAAGTAACCTAGAAGAATAAAGACATTGACTTATGATTTCATTAGTTTGGGGAACTTTCTCCTTTTTTTTTGCTTTTTTGGAGAGAGGAAGGTAGGGCAATTGGGGCTAAGTGACTTGCTCAAGGTCACATGGCTAGTAAGTGTTAAGTGTCTAAGGCTGGGTTTGAACTCAGGTCCTGACTCCAGGGCTGGTGCTCTATTCACTGCACCACCTAGCCACC
Source organism: Gymnobelideus leadbeateri (assembly GCA_011680675.1). Lineage (NCBI taxonomy): Eukaryota > Metazoa > Chordata > Mammalia > Diprotodontia > Petauridae > Gymnobelideus > Gymnobelideus leadbeateri. Next base: position 52,677 of record WOXC01007163.1, on the reverse strand, counting down.
CCATCTTGGGAACTCTCAAGGGAGGAAATTCCATGTACTGGTCAGTATCTGAGCCCCAACTTTTGGGCTTAGAGAGCTCCCTGGGACACGTAGGGGTTAAGCAACTTGCCAGGATCACTTCCCCCGGATAGGTCAGAAGTGGGACTAGAACCTAGGTCTTCCTGATTTCAAGGTGGGTTCTCCAGCCATGACACTTATTATTAAACTAAAACACCCCTCCTGGCAGGCACTATCACTGGTGCCCACTGAACCAAGTCAAGGTGGTGAGCTCTTTACCTATGATCCATCTTATTGATGGTCTATGACTAAGTCATGGGAATCGCCAAATTTTAAGATGGGAAGAAACCTTCCGGATTATCTAGGGTCACTCCCTTATCTTTAACAGAAGAAGATCTAAAGGTCTGGGGGATGGAATGATGCATCTGCTTATGGTTGGTATGAGGAAGATCCCAGCCCACCTTGGAATCCTTTCTCATTATACCATTGACTCAACCCTGAGCACCCCGTTTCCTAGCTTCTCTCCTCCCCTCTTCTGTCTCTATAACCTAGACAGGGGCCAGGCTGGAACCATCCCAATAACAGCTACTATTTCTGGAGAGTTTTCAAGTTTGCCAAGCTTTCCATCCATCTCACTGACTTCAAAGTCAATGCTCTACCCATTCTACCATGCTACTCTCATGAGAAATACACAATCAATTTTGGGTTGATTCATAACAAACTGATAAATGGATTCCTCCTTCCACAGTCTTTCCTGCTTGCCCAGGAGTATTTTCTCAGAGTGATGGAGCTGAGGAAGGGGTCTGGGTGGATAAAATGCCAACCCAATGGGGGGCAAGGTGGATATGCTAGGGAAGCAGATCCTAGCCCTGGCTGGGATAGACACCAAATATGTCAACCAGGCAGATTCATCAATTTGTCACTTCCCTATTTTATAGATGAGTAAACTGAAGCTTTGGGACATTAAGTGACTTGTCTAAGGTCACAGAGTGGCAGGAAGCACTTCTAGGCCGGCCTGAATCTCACCTCCAACACTCACAGCCTCTATTCCCCTGGGGCAAGTCACTGACCTCTCTGACCTTTACTTTCTCTATCTGTAAAATGAGGTTAATTAATAATAATAGGATGTTGTGTAAAGCCCTAGGCAAACTGTAGAGCCTGAGACAAATGTTAGCTAGCATTATGTGATTCTCACCATCATCAACATTATTTGAGTTATGACTCAGACACTTACTATCTAGGTGACCCTGAACAAGTCAATTAACCACCCTAAGCCTCAGTTGTTTATATTAAAAATGGGGATAATAACAGCATTTACCTCCCAGGGCCAAATGAGCTCTTTGCAAACTGTAGAGTCTGGCTAGCTTTTGTTATTACCCCTAAATGAGTCCCTACGGGATAGCCCAGGAAGTCTCCATCAGAGATGAGAATCTTAGAATAAACAATAATAATCTTAGCATTTATAGATTTTTGGAGCTAGAAGAAACTTTAGGGATCTTAGTTCGATCCCATCACGTCCTTGTTGTTGCTCAGGCATTTTCAGTCATGTCCAGTGTTTCATGACCCCATTTGAGGTTTTCTTGGCAAAGATACTAGAGTGGTTTATCATTTCCTTCTCCAGCTCATTTTACAGATGAGGAAACAGAGGCAAACAGGGTTATGTGACTTGCCCAAGGTCACACAGCTAGGTCATGTCTGAGATAGGATTTGAGAATCTCATTTAATTGTCACAACAGCCCCATTTTACAGATGAGGAAACTGAGCCTAAGAAAGGTTACAAGATTTGCCAAGGGTCATTAAGTGTCTGAGTCAGGATTTGAACTCAGATCTTCCTTACTCCAAGTCTCTCTAGCTATCCACTGCACCACACAGCTGCCAAGTAAGATAGGGAAAATTAAGAGTCAGAGAGGGGAAGCAATTTGCTTAGGGTCACACAGCCATTAAGAATGGAGCCAGCGTTCAGCCCAGGCCTCTCCTCTCTGCACCATATACCACCCTGACTCTAGTCCTAATAGCAACTCCCCCTTTCATTGTACTTTATGGCCTGTCCAACTCCTTCCCTCTCTGCGCCACGCCCCCCCCCCCCCCAGCTAGGTGTGTGACCCTAGGCAAGCTGCCTCGGTTTCCTCATCTGTAAAATGAGTTGGGGGAAGGAAATGGTGAAACACTCCAGTATCTCTGCAAAGAAAACCCCAAATGGGGTCACAAAGAGTCAGACATGACTAAAAAACAACTCCACAATACCACGGAAACATCCAGCCCCAGATACTGTGGTCTTAAGTGAAATTTAGGCTTTCCAACTTGAAATCCAGTGTGCTTTCCACTAATCCTCAGCCTGAGGCAGCCCTAAGCTTTTCCTCAAGGCTGGATGACTAGACAGTGCCCCATAGAAGGACACTCCCCCTTTACACAGAACCTGGACTTCAGCTCAGCCTCAGTAAAACCCCTCACAACCAAGCCCACATCTGACAATTGTAGTGAGGGACCATTTCCCAAGACCACAAAGCTCTAGCTTCTCAATGGTCTTTCCCCTGGAAACCCAGGATCCCCCAGCTCTCCTGTGGATGTGGTGAGAAGGAAGGGAGGGGATATGGTCCCCACAGCTCGCACTGCGATGAATTACCTTGGACGCCCATCTTTCTTGGACACCCTTTCTCCTCTTTATTCAGACCTGCCTCCCTGAGCACATTGGCATCTCCTGCTGCCTTTTAGGCCTCCCCCACCAATTTGACTTGACTTCTAATTGGTGACAGTGAGAACCTTGTCTTCAACCTCTTACATCCAGAATGGCCACACCATCTTCTATATACTCCCACCCCACCACCCAAGCAGAGTAAAACATAATCAAGAAATACTTCACAAAATAAATAGAAATGCAATAAAACACAGATAACATTATATTTCAAAACTAAGACAACAGGTGGTACCTGTTTCTTTTTTTCCCCTCTATACACTTTTGATACTTTTCCTTACAGGTCCTGTTCTTTCCATTTTCTACCAGGCACTCCTGGCTTTGATGTTCCTACAACACGTGTCTTTTCACCCTGATGAAGTTTCTGTGGTTCTCTGTTGCTTCTAAGATAAACCACAATCGTCTCAATTTGACATTCAAAGTCCTTTGCAGTCTGGTTCCAACCTCTCTTTGCAGTGTGACTTCCCATGACTCACCCTCTACCACTTGACAGAGCATCTTTCTCTATACAATGAAGAGACTTGCCCCTTCCAGCTCCAAATCTATAGTCCTATGAGACATATGAGAAATATGCTTTTAAAAAAATATGCTTTAGGGGCGGCTAGGTGGCACAGTGAATAGAGCACCGGCCCTGGAGTCAGGAGGACCTGAGTTCAAATCCTAACTCAGACACTTAACACTTACTAGCTATGTGACCTTGGGCAAGTCACTTAATCCCAATTGCCCTGCCTTTCCCCCTACAAACAAACAAACAAAAACAACAAAAAAATCTGCTCTAAATGTACTGTGTTCTAATCCTCAGGAAGCTGTCACATAGCTTCATTAGATAATTTTATTTTTTAAATCTGTGAGTGAATAGAGGAAACCTGCATTTTAAAAAAAATTTTTAAAAAGATTAAAAAAATTAAAAAAATATATTTAAAAAAAGATTCAAGTCAAAGTGCAAACTTTCAAGGCAGGAACAGCTTGCTTAGAGCACTGGGTCTGGAGTCAGGAAGACCTGAATTCAAAGCTGGCTTCAAATACTTCTTAGCTGTGTGACCCTGGGCAAGTCACTTCACCCTGTTTGCCTCAGTTTCCTCATCTGTAAAATGAGCTGAAGAAGGAAATGGCAAACCAATCCAATATCTTTGCCAAGAAAAAAATCCCAAATGGGGTCTTTAGGAGTCAGACACAACTGAAACAAATGAACAACAACTTTATCTCTCTTGGCCTCATTTTCCTCACCTGCAAAATGATGGGGGTTAGACTAGATTGGGGGGGGGGGGTCTTAAGTTTTTCCTTAGGCTTTTAACCTAGAGGCAACTAGGTGGTGCAGTGGATACAGCACTGAGCCTACAGTGAAGAAGATCTGAGTTCAAATCTAACCCAACTCTTCCTAGTTGTATGACCTTGGGCAGGTCAAACTCCTTCCCAGTCCTGACATTCTCTTGCGTCTAGCATCTCTTTCTTGGGAGAACATGGACTCTAAAAGGGAGAGACTGTTCTGACTACTTGCTGAATCCCTACCCTGGTCTACTCACATTTGGATGACTGTATTCCACTCTGGGGGCCAGAGTTTACAAAGGGCACAGGTAAGCTGAAGATTTTGCTGAAGACAGCCACAATGGTGGGTGTCCTTGAGGTCACACCATGTGAAGTTTGGCTGAAGGGTACAGGGGCATACGGCTTGGACAAAAGAAGATTCCAAGAGTACATGAGAATGATCTTTTAGGTATTTACAGGAAAGTCACATGAGTCAGAAAAAAAGATGTATTCTACTTGACCCCAGAAGGCAGAACTGGGAACAACGGTATTTATAGAAAGGAAAATATAGGTTTGATGTCAGGTAAAACCTAACAGAAACATTGCAAAGAGGAAAAAGTTCCCCTAGAGCTAGGGAATTTCCTCTCCTTGAATGTCTCTAGTCTGAGAGTGGGAGCCCACATAGTGCAGGAGGGGATTTCTGTTCTGCTGTGGGTTGGACTGATTGGCTCCTGAGGTCCCTTCCAGCTCAAAGATTCAGTGATTCTGGAATACCCAAAGGCAAGGAAATTACCTCAGAGTGGGGGTGTCCTAGCCCAGGGGAGATGGGACTCAAGATTCAATCACCCAAGCACTCCTCCAGTGGTAGGATTTTGGAGCCTGAGTTTGCAGATTCTTGATACAGATGCATCGTAGGAACTCAAGGCTTCATGTATGAGTTCACTGACTGAAGAAACCCCAGAGTTATTTCATCAGAGACCTCCCATGTGGCAAAGAACACAAAAGAAAACCCCAGAGATAGTTTCTACCCAAAGCTCCTTCCTCAGCTTACAGCTTACTCTAGGAATCTAAGAACTGCCATGAGCACCCAGAATCTTGAAGGCCTGATCTCTGCCCTGACACTGAGCTTAGGCTAGGGTTTGGGACAAATAAGTGGACTTTCCTGCCTCTGTTTTTTCCCATCTCTTAAATGGGTTAATGACATTTAGCAATAGACCTAGAAGGGCTAATTAAGCCATGTCTGTGTATGGTTATGGGGGGCACTCTGAGAAAGAGAAAGCTTCCATGGACAGGCATTACTTTGGTATTTGGGTCAGCTCTCACCTTGAACCAATTCAATTCAGCCCCTACTATGTGCCAGGCTCTGTTCTAAGGGCCAGCCCAGGCACCCTCCCCAGGTTTCAGAATCTAACAATGGCAAATGTAGCCCTTAGGGCTCTCCTTTTCACTCCAAGGTGGAGCTACAGTTCACCCTAATTATGGAGGACTCTTCAGGAACTTTCATGCATCAATAAAAACCCACAGTGCCAGGAGCTTTGGGGGAGGCATGGAGAAGAGGAGAAGGGACAGAAGCTAATATTTCCCCCTTCCTTTGGAGATTTAGCGCCCCCCCCCCAAATTGCTAAGGGAGGGGTCTAATCATGGAGCTAAGGATATCAGAACAGGACGAGAATTTGGAGCTCTCAGGATCCCAGATACAGCCAGGGAAGGAGCACAGAGGTCACCTAATCCCGCCCGGCCTCTCACTTCCAACAGTAACCCTGAAATGAAAAGACCGCCAGCTCCTGCTCTAGGAATAATAGAAAGGACATGGGAACAATGTCAACCCACCCTGGACATAAGATCCTGGGCCGGTCTCTCAACATCCCAAACAAATCTCTAAGGCCATGTTTGAGAGCAGCTGTCAATGTGCATTGGGTGGGGTAGGGGTTCTCAACAGGAGCTCCTCCTGCAAAAATGCAAATTACAATAATAACAATAACAATGGTCATTTAACTTATCTCAGTCTCCATTTCCAAAATGACAAAAATTCACTGCAATCCCTTCTCCTGACCCTCACTAGCTGAGTGATCTTGGGCAAGTGTTGTCACTGTCTAAGACTATGAATCAGTTTCTAGTCTATGCCAGTGGAAGAGTTTCCACACTGGGAGTTCCCCACTCCTTTAAAATCACAGTGCTGGACTGAGGTATGAATTTACAAATTCACATAAACACACACTACCTACTTCAGAATGCTGTTGTAAGGCAAGCTGTGTATAAGCCCTTGAAGGACCATTAAAATATGGAATGACACGATTATTTTGATTAACCGATCTTCTTCCAATGCCTCACCACAGAATCGAGATGACCCCTGGTTTTCAAAGACTATTTTAGCAGAAATCAACAGGAAGGAGTCCTGGAAATGCAGAGGAACTGTATACAAGTCTTGGTACTACCTATGCAACCCTGGGCAAAGTGATCAACCTCTCAGGGACTCGGTTTCCTCATCTGTAACATATGAATGTTAATAAAAACAACAGCCAGTTTTTATTTTGCATTTTAACATTTGCAAAGCACTCTCTATCAATTATCTCATTTAAGTCTCTCCAGCAGTTCCATAATTATCCTCATTTTATAGATGAGGAAACTGAGGCTCAGAGAGATTCCGTCACCCAGTAAGCCAGGTAATCCTGACTCCGGATCCAGAATATGATTCACTCTACCACACTGGTCTCCACTGATCTCTAAACTTCCTTCCAGCTTTAAATCCCATATTCTAGGGAAGCCAACTTCTAAGGTAGTGGAGGGAAAACCCACACCATCACACAGAGCTCTGGAGTGGATTGACTGCCAAGCACAAATCCCAGGACCTCATCAGGCTTCCAGAGAGTGAGACAACCTTCCTAGAGCAGACATCTCAGGAGGCCAGGCTATGAAACATCACTCAAGAGCTCAAAACAATGCTACCCTGCAGTTCCCCCCAGAACATCTATCCCATGGTCCTGTGGGTACACAGAACTCTGGGTCTGTCTTGGGGGGCCACCTACTCAGCCTGGGAAGTCCCTGGGCCACACTCTGAGTGGCGCTCCTTCCCTGGCCCTAGGGCCTGATTGGGCCATCTTTACCCACCACCCTCCCTTTGCATGCTTCCAAGTCCATGTGCTACTCAGTGGGCAGAATAAACATTCCAAATTTCCCCTTAAATGTTCCTCTTTCCTCTTAATAATCCCTGTTTCATCTTCACAATAACCATCGTTAGGACTCTTCCCTCAACTCTAAATGCACATAATTGTCTCTGGTGCCAGTAAAAAGTATTCATTCCACTTGGGCATTCCATAAACTTTTGGGATAATGCAACTGATACCATTGTCATGTTGGAACATCTCAGCTATTATGCTCCTGCTTGAATACCTCCGTGGCTGTGGGAAGACTCTTTCCCAAATTCATTAGCCCTGACTCAGTTCCATCAGATTCTGGATTCATCTGCAGATGGCACTGGGATTCCAGGATTGGCATGCCAAGGCTTCCCACTTGTGTTGTTCTTACCAGATGGGCCTCTTTTGAAGAAGATGCTATCTGCCTTTCACCCAGAGCCAAACGTAAACAAGGGTGCCTGCATGAGTAGGCACACACCATCTGAATGGAAATTCACCTCTTATCTTACCCTGGCATTCTCCCATGCCCAGAATGCCCTCCCTCTTCACCTCCACCTCTAAGAATCCCTACTTTCCTTCGAGGTTCAGTTTAAATACCACGTTAAGTGGCGGTGCCAGTCCTGACCAGGAGGCTCTTTCTGACCACCCTCCCCTTCTATGGGTAGCGCCTCCTCTCACTCCAGGAAATTATTTTGTATTTGTGATTTTATTTTATATCTACTAATATTGGTACATATTATCTCCCCTGATAGAATGTCAGTCAACAAACATCTATTAAGTACCTACTGTGTACCAGGAACATTGTGGATCCAAAGAAAGACAAAAACACAGCCTCTGCCCTCTAGGAACTCACTGAGGGCATTCCCCTGTGCTTAGCACAATGCCTGGAACAAGAATCTTGCCTTACATGCCACCCAGTTCAACTCATTCATTTTACAGATGAGGAAACCGAGGAACCTGCTCTGGTGAAATCTGAACCTAGGTCTTCTTTATACCAAGCCTGTGTCCTATTCATCTTGCTGCTCAATATTCCAAGTACCCTAAGTGGGACTTGCACACATACCCCTAGATGAAGACCAGAATTGAAGTCTGCTCTAGGAGTTATTTAATAAATGCTCATTGACTAACTGAGTATTGGTATTGGCCTCCTTAGCTGGAGGAGCTCTCCCTGGGAAACGTCCCATATTTACAAAAATATTGATAGTAGCACTTTTTTGTTGTAGCAAAGAGGTAGAAACAAAGGGAGTTCCCACTGATTGGGGAAATGGCTAAACCAACATGCTATGTGATGGGATGGAATATTATTGCACCATCAGGCGTGATGAATATGAAGAATTCAGGGAAACTTGGTGTGACTTGTTCAATCTGATGCAGGGTGATCCAGGAGAACAATTTACAGTGTTACCACAATAAAGCAAAGGAAAACAACATTAAAAGGCATCAGAATTCAAATCTGTGCAATGACCAGTTTTGACTTCAGAAGACCAACAATGCAATCTGCCTAACTTTTTGGCTGGAGAATTTTTGGTTCTGAGTGAGCTATATGCATGGCCACTGGGTTGATTCATTTTGCTTGGGTCTACTTATTCTTTGGGAGGTCCTTTTCTAGTTGGGCCTGAAGTAGGAATGGGCATGAGACCAAATCTTTAGGAAATCACAGCAATTTATTTAGAGCATCAGTAAAACTTGCTCTTCAAGGAATTCTCTCTGGATGTCTCTGAATTTTCAATTGGATGTAGAACTATTCAATATACCAGAAAGAGCGGCCATTCAGTCTGCCCTGTAAAGTTTGGGACTTCCATCATGGAATGAATGATCTCTCCCAATCACAGACACATGACAACATTCTCAGACAGTTGGATCAGATTATCTTTAAAGCCCCTTCCTTCTCTTAAATTCATGACACCACAGTCACCAATCATTGAATAACTTGTCTCACACTTGTTTCTTCTGCCCTACATGACAGTCTTGAAATCTCCATATGACTTTTAATGCTTTCTGATCCTTTGCAGGGAAGGTACCCGCTGGGGTCTGTCAAATCATTCTTTTGACTTAATAAGTACTTTGAGTGTTTATGATCTCACAGGTATGGTCAACCCTCCACTGATGCAGATTGTAACTTCTCCAACCCATTCCCCCCATCCATCTCTCCCCTCCAATCTTTCCTTGAATCAATATTTCTAAATCATCACTTTCCTTTTTATCCATACTTTTCTTAAACTTTCCCACTCTTTAATCAATATCTTTTGTTCCCTTTGTATCAATTTCTTTCTCAATCTCTTTCAAGAAAAGTCAAGCAACATTTATTAAGCAATTATTGTATGCCAGGCTCCATACAGTTGGGGGGGGGTGGCAGATATAAACTAAGGCAAAAATAGTTATATTCACAAACTCCTGGTTCTCTGAGGAAAAAAAAAAGTCATCATCTGATGACCAGCCAGTTACCTGATCCTTTCAGCACTTAGGCTGATCCGGGAGGAGAGACCCAGCCCATCAACTCATGGTATACTGGAACTCTAAAGTCAGAGATCCTGGATTCAAATCTAGTTTTACTACCACAGTGAAAGTGGGCAAGTCTCTTCATTCCTCAGTGACTCAGTTTCCTCATTTATAAAATGAGGGGGTTACACTAGATTATCTCTATGGTCCTTCTCAGCTTTAACTCCACCCTCCTGGGGGCCTGTGATATGGTTCAGATTCAAAACCTTCCTAACTTGGTAGAGACAGGAGTTATCATCCCATATCACTGAGGCATCAGCTGGGGACCTTTAAAAAAATCTTTCCAATGACCAAAGGGGGACATCTTGGCATTGAGGTCAGTCTCCTTTCCCTAGATTGCCAAAGGACCATTCACAGAACCAGACATTGGTTGGCCTGGAGTCCCTTTGGAGATGTCTGTCTAGTCAGTCATCTTACTGTACAAGAGGCAGCCTGCTCCTCTGAAAGGAGTATGGATGGAAAAATAACAATGGTAATAATTACAATAATTTCTAGCATTTATATTTTATTGTTGGTTGTTCAGTTGTTTCAGTTGTGTCCAACTCTTCATGACCCCATTCAGGGTTTTCTTGGCAAGGATACTGGAGTGGTTTCTCATTTCCTCCCCCAGCTCATTTTATAGAGGTTAAAACAGGGTTAAATGACTTGCCCAGGGTCATACAAGTACAAAGTGTATGGGGCCAGCTTTGAATTCAGATCTTCCTGATTCCAGACCCAGCACACCACTGACTGTGCCACATAGCTACTCCATTTATTTATACAGATAAATTTACAAAGCATTTATGTAGATGGCACTTTAAAATTATCAGAGTACTTTTGTATATATTCTCTTGTTTGAAGTAGGAAATACTGGCATTATCATCCATATTACACAGACAAGAAAACTGAGGCTCAGAGAGGTTAAGTAATTCATCCAGTTTCCTAGCAAGACCCACCCCAATCCTCCTGACACAATGGACAGCACTCTGCCCATGGCATCACATTGACTCTCTGTGGCATGCTACAGACAGGTGACACAGAGCTCAGAAGGAGTGCTAATACACTAGACAGAGGGAGTCAAAATTCAAAAACACCCTGGCAGACTAGAGAAGTGAGGTGAATTGAATGAGATGAAATGGAAACTTCCACTTGGTTTAGAAAAAATCAACTTCACAATTACAAGATAGGAGGAAGAGACATGGATGAATAGGGAGATAGTGGTGCATAGGGAAGCAAGTCTTAGAATTGTACACAGGAGAGACCTGAGTTGGAAGGCTGCCTCATATGACCCTAGGCAAGTCATTTGTTAAGCCTCCATTTCCTCATCTGTAAAATGGGCATCAAAATAATATCTACTCCACAGGGTTGTTGCAAGTTCCATAGAAGATAATGTAAAGTACTTTATAAATTGTATTTTACTATGTATATGAGCTATGGCAGATGGAGCACCAGGCCTCAAATCTGGACTATCTGGGTTCAAATCCAGCCTCAGACACCTACTAGCTGTGTGATCCTAGGCAGGTCACTTAGCCCTGTTTGCCTCAGTTTCCTCTTCTGTGGAATGGGAATTCAATGGGGAAGGAAATGGCAAACCACTCCAGTATCTTTGCCAAGAAAACTTCCTGGACAATGTCTATGGGATCATATATCGTCAGACACAGCTGAATACCAACAACAAATGTGAGTACTACAGTTATTATTACCACTTATAATAACAACTATATAGGAATTATATCATTATGCACATGAGCTATTGTAATTATTAATAATGTCACTCTTACTAATAACACATACATTATTATGTTATTACATAGTAGTGAGCTGCTAGTTATTAATTATTGTGTGAATTACATTTTATATGAATATGAACCACTAGCTATTAATAATAACTTTTCTTATTAATAGTCATAATAGCTAATCTACAGCTATAATGATTAGTACCAACTCTGTTTATTAATAGTTGTTATAATAGTTTATATAATTAACTATATAATTGTTAAGAAATTTAATTCTGCTCATTAACAGTCTTGCTGGTTATTAATATGCTGATTAATGATAACTCTATTGTCATTATAATAGCTAACATATAACAATGTGTTATGAACAACTCTACTTATAGTCATAATAGTTAACGTATAACTACAAAACAAATGAGCACACATTAGTTATTAATAATTCTAGTTATTAATACATAGCTATTAATAGCCCATGTTCATATAATATTAGTAGTAATAATAATAAATAGTAATTTGTCTGAAAAAGATCTGAGGGGGAGAGGGTCCAAGTGGACAGCAAGCTAAATATGAGTCATCAGTAGACAATGGTGCCAAGAAAGCCAGTGTAATCTTGGACCGTGCTACAAGAACTATAGCGATTAGGGTTAGAGAAATGATAGTCCCGCTGTATTTTACATGAGGAGTGTTGTGCTCAGTTGACACCATATTTGACAAAGAAGTGTGTTCAAAAAGTGGATGACAAAAATAGTGGGAGGGATAGAGTTTGAGTCATAGGATGGTGATGGCTCAGAGGAGTCAGAAATGTTTGTCCTAGAGGGTAAGAGACTTTAGAGAGACACAAGAGCAGTCTCCAAGTAGTTGAAAGTCTCTTACATAGAAGAGGGAAGAAAATTGTCCTGCTTGGTCCCAGAATACAGAATTACCAATAGCAGTGAGTGAAGATTTCAGGGAAAAATTTGAATTTGAGGCAAGGGGAAAACACCTTAATATGAGAAGTCTCCAAAAGTGTGGGCTTCACTTCCTTAGTGAATTCATTCTCTCTAGAGAGAGGGCTTCAGACAAAGACTGGAGAGTCATCTGTCTAGGGTTCTATGGGGGGGGGGGGATTCAGGTTCCTCTGGCTGGTCACTGAGATCCATTTCAAGACTTGGAAATGAAACTTGGAAAGGGAAAGGGATGTATGTGTCCATGGTCCCACTGTTGATTTGGGGCAAAACTGGGCCTTTCATACCAAACAGAAGAACCCTCCCCCCGAGGAGAGTGGAGAGCATGGGCTAATCCTGAGTAAATCTCCCTCATTTCCCATAAGGAAGTGGCCACTGGGCCAAAAGACTGTTCTGTGAGTTCCATGCATGCTCCCAAGGCTCGCTGCTGCCCTCGGAATCCATGGGTGATGACAAGAATCCCAGACACTTCCTGTTCTTCGATAAGCTTATGAAACTACTTTCAAGGCAGAGAAGAAGACTATGCTGCTGAGTGACCACAGGGATGGGGAAAGAATACAATTCTCATTCCTCTAACAGGGCCTAATACTTTCATAAAGAAAGCTTCTCCAAAGTTCACTGTAAGACACAATCCTCACATCAGACCTTCCATCTTCTGACTCTGAGCATTTTCACTTGCTGTCCTCCAAGCCCAGAAGTCCTCCCTCCTCATTTCCATCCCCTAATTTCCTTGGCTTCCTTCTAGTCTCATCTAAAATCCAACCTTCTGCAAGAAGCTTGTCCTTAATCCCCCTTAACATTAAGATATATATATATATATATATATATATGTATGTATGTATGTATGTATGTATATTGTCTTCCCTCTGGCGATTCTCTCCAATTTATTCCATCTATACCCTGTTTGCATGTTGTCTCTCCCATTAGATCAGGAGCTCCCTGAGAACAGGGACTTCTACCTTTCTTTGTATCCTCAGCACAATGCCCACCACACAGTAGGCACTTAATAAATGCTCACTGACTGACTTGTTGACTGACAATGACCCTGGCTAAGACACAGCCATTTTTGTCATCATCCCTGGAACAACTGAAAGGTTTATTTAACAGAGTGACCCTGGATGGCAAGGAATATAGAGTAGCTTCCTGGGAAGATAAGTGAACCAGAACTCTAAGTTTCCTCACTGAAACGAGAACTAGAACGATTCTTAGAATAAAGAATGTTCAAGATGGAATGTTCCTTAAAACATAGAGTGTCAGAGGTGGGAGGGACTTTTGGATATAAAAGGTTAGATAGGGCTGGGAATGTTCTCAGGACAGAAAACGTTAGAGCTATATAAGAACAGGAACTTAGAACACACAATTCCAGAGAGGACTTGGAACACAGAATCACAGAGTTTTCCTTTGAACATAGATAGTGAGAGCTAGAGGGACCCTGAAACATAAAAGGTTACGTTAGAAAGGTCTGTTCAATAGTGTCAAAATCAAACAGAAATGGGGCCTCTAAACAGTATACATGGATCCTTGTGACCACATGCTGACTTAGAAAACCACATATTAACATTATCTATATTCTATATCTATGTTTCATATTTTATTTTGTCAAGTACTTCCCAATTACATCTTAATCTGGTTCAGCAGCACTCCCGTGAGCCAATGGAGACTAGCCAACCATGGGTTTGATAACTTAGATTTAGTTTACTTGATATTTGGCCACTAGGTGGCGCAATGGAAAGAGGGCTAGCTCTGGAGTCAGGAAGATCTGGGCTCAAATCTTCCCTTAGACATTTAGTGGCTGTATGACTTCACATCTCAATTTGTTTCCTCACCTGTTGAATGGGGTTAATACTAGGCATCTACCTCCCAGGGTTGTTATGAGGACCAAATGAGATAATATTTGTGAAGTACTTTGCAAACCTAAAAGCATGATATAAATGTTGCTGTTTAGTCAATTTTTAGTCATGTCCTTCTCTTGGTGACCCTATTTGGGATTTTCTTAGCAAAGATACCAGAGTGACTTGCCATTCCTTTCTCCAGCTCATTTTACAGATGAGGAAATGGAGACAAACAGGGTGAAGTGACTTGGCCAGGGCCCCACAGCTATTAAGTCTTTGAGGCCAGATCTGAATTCAGGAAGAGAAGTCTTCCTGACTCCAGTTCTGACACTTTAGCCATTGTACCACCTAGTTATTATTATTACTGTTGTTAAACTGGGTCTTTAAGAAAGGAAGTGATTCAAGGTTACACAAGGTAGTATGTAGCAGGAGTGGAATTCCAACACAAGTCTTGTGACTTTCCAAGTCAGTGCTCCCTTCATATCTTACAGCCCAGGTTATACTCAGTTCCCAAGACCTCTGTAGCACAATTCTCCAACCTGGATCTATTAGCTTCCATGTGGTCATAGACTTCCCACCAAATTGAGAGCCATCTTGGTATAGGACAAGCCTGAATATAGTCCCTATATCCATTCCCATCCATATGGGGCTCAGCCCACTTCTATCACCCTGGACATTTCTATAGATCTTAATACTTTCATATTTTATATACATATACATATACACAGATATACACATATAGATACATATATGACATATATAGGCCTTAATACTTTCCCCAGAACGTTTACAGTGGGAGATGGGTCAGGGACAAGGGAAGGAGATAAGCTGGTCTTCAAGCTGGTCTAGGATGATGACCACTACACAGTACTAATAAGAGTGAGGATTAAGTTGGCATCACAGGCTCAGATTGAGACTTCTTGCTCCTTTGTCTCTGATCAGGACTGCATATAACCCTAGCTTGACCTACTTTATGTTCCTTGTCCATGACATTCCATAGATTATATCCATACCTTTGCATAGGCTGTCTCGTATACTGTACACCTAGAATTCTCTACCTCCTTCCCTCTGTTTCTTGGGATCCCTAGCTTCATTTGGTCTCAGCCCAAGTCCTTATAAGAGGCCTTCCCAGATCCATCCTCTCCCTCCCCTCAGGCAACTCTAGGTCACACCTGAAATTATTTTCTATTTATTATCTGTGGGCATTCTTCCCCCTTTACAGAAGCTGGGGGAAAGTGTTCTCTAACTTTCTCAGCTCTTTGAGGGCAAATATTCTTTCCATTCTTTCTTTGTAGAACTAGGGCACAGTGTCTGGCATGCAACAGAAAACAAGATGTTCATATTCTCTCTCTCTCCCCCTTCCTCCTTCCATTTCTCCCCACACTAACATTTCTATATCAATATTTCCCTGGATCGATATTCATCAGTCTCCTTCTTTCAGTCTTTCTCAATTGCCCTGTTTCTCCATTTCATTATCTTTCTGTCTCATCACTTCACTTTCAATCCCTCTAATAATTATGCTTTTGTTTTATCTCTTGTTCAATTTTTCTCCCTCAAAGTATTTCTCCTTTCTCCTTTCTGCAAGCCTTCTGCAGAAAACTTCAGGGAAGTAGGTTTTTCCCCTTGTCCTGATTACCCACCTAATCTAATGTCTAAAAACATCTGGCTATGAGAAAATCTTTCCTGATATCTGCTGTAAAACCTCTGGCTGATATTTTAAAAGTCTTTTCTCCTGGCCCTGCACCAATGGAAATGGAACTGTCCTTTGTGGGCCTCAGCAAATTAATTACCCATCTTAAAGTTTTGGGGTGAGAACTCACCATCAGGACCCTGGACAGCTCTTAGCCTTCACACAGTGTTCCTCCAGGCTGGGTGGGATCAAAGTGTTTGTATATATGTGCATATGTGTATGCATGTGTAAATTTGAGTACAGGTATATATGTTATGAGAAATCACAGAGCAATCTTAACAATAACCGTCTTCAGGAGGTTACAGAAAGGAGTCAGAACACTTACAAGGAGTTGGGGGATTTGTGTCCCCTGGTACAATGATTCCTCCAGCCCAGGGAGGGAAGAGACCACCTGGACACTTCAGGACACTCTGTAGGAGGCGAGCCTGCAGCTAGGCTGGGGCCAAAGACCCTATTAACAGCTCCCAACACTTCTATCAACCAGGGAGGGGGAAGCGCAGGTTAGAAGGGGGATGTTTTCCTCTTCCCTGAGAGAGACATGAAAAAACTGCACTCAATTTGGAATTGTACTTGAGAAAAATACTAATTATCTATCAGTTACCAGCTGGCTGGCGTGGTGAGGAGCTGAGTGCAGGAGAGGAGCGGAGGCCTCCTGCCATCCACAGCAAGTACGGGCAGCTCCGGCTAACTGAGGGCCCTGATAGCTTCGAACAAGCAGGCAAGCTCCCTGCATGCCCCATCTTGCATGGTGGTGATGTTTCCGTGCCCCTCCTGCCTACCCCTTTAAGAAAAAAAAAGCCCGGCAGGGGGTCTTCTCACAGCCAACCTAGGTGCAAAAAATCTCATTTCCAATGTTTGTCCCACCTCCACCCCCTGTATTGATAAGAGGCTAGGGAGGCCTACGGTGGGGAGCAGGCACTGGAATATTCTCATTACCTAGCTCAGTTTAAGAAACTTTGTCTGGAAAAAGCAATGGAAGACTGAGTGTCTGTGGGTAAATGTGTGTGTGGGGAGAGGGGAGTGGTCTCATGAGCTCTGAAAGCGAGTGAACGATGAGACAAACTCACCAGTATAACAAGCAGTTTGGTAATGAGCTGGGGGTGGGTAGGGGGAGAGAAATGGAGAGAATTCACATCACTCTCTCCTTTGCGGGAAGGGAGAAGCCTTCCCTTCTGATGGTCTGGCACAGTTGCCTTTTCTTATGCTGTGAGCCATTGGTCCATCTAGCATGAGAATGGGCCGGCACACTGTCCAGAAGTCCTTGAGGGATTCTCTGCCTTCCAAAGGAATCACCCTACTTGGTTTTTGGCCAAGAATTTTTCTGAAACCTGCCAGAGGCAGGAGAGACAGCTCCTCACATAGCTTGGGAGTGGGGCAGCATTATCCCTGTACATGAGAATGATTCTCATTGAGTTGTTCATGTCCTCTGTTACTGAAGTCTGCGAGGGAGAACCGCACAGTATATATAAAGGGCTAGACTGGATGCTACAGGGTCTGGATTCAAATCCATCCTCAGACAATTTCAAGCTCAGTGACTGACCTTGGAAAAGTCACATAACTTTCTGTAGTCTTGGGAATTGTTTCTTTCCTGTCTTGGTGTCCCCCAAGCACATAGGATATGGATAAGAAAAAAGACTGCTTTCCCTCTCTTGATTATTGTCTACACCTTGTTTGTACAGAGTTGTTTTCCCCATTAGATTTGAAATCTCTTGAGGGCAAGTACTGTCTTTTACCCTTCTGTGTATCCCCAGTCCCTATCACTGTGTATCCCCAGTCCCCAGCGCTGTGCACCCCCAGTCCCTAGTAGGTTCTTAATAAATGTTTATTGACTAATTGACCGATAGATCATAGGACATAGAGCTATAGCTAAAACAGCTGGACATCATTTGTCCAATTTGCTCACTGTATAGATGGAGAATGCCCAGGCAGGACACTGACCAAAAGCAAAGATGCTAACTGACAAAGTTGGGATCTGAATCCAAACCTTTTAACTCCCAATTCAGCTATCTTTCTATACTGCCACAATGCCAGACCTTACAAGTCATCTTGTCCCATCATAGGGATGAGGAAACTGAGTCCAAAAGAGAGGAAGTGAGTGGCCTGCAGCCACACAGCTAAGACTTAGAATCCAGGACCCCTGACTTTGTCTGTGGCTCTTTCTACTGAACCACAAGGTCTCTTGTATCTTCTTAGAACTGGGACTCAGGAAGACATAGTTCTGAATCTTGCCTCTGATCAACACTACTTGTCTGACCACAGGCATGTCACAACTCTCTCTGGGTCATCAGTTTCCTTATCCGTGAAACGAGGATGACATAGCCCTTACTTCACAGGGTCCCCACAAGAATAAATAAGCTAGTCTAGGGAAATTACCCTAAAAACCTTAGAAAGGTATATAAATGTGTGCTGTGATGATTACCATGGACATGATAAAACCAAAGTTTTCATCTTTCCAATGAAGGTCAGATGCCAAAGGTCCAAGGACAAAGTACTCTCCTGCCATTACTGCTAATACTTCATATTCTATCTATCAGTGAGTAGGTGGATAAATTAACTGCTTCATGTGTTTGAAAGAAAATATTGAGGTCTCAGCCCATCCCCCATAAGCTCACTGAAAGCATCTGAGAGAATTCCAGGAGGAAACAGGATGTCAGAGACAAGAAGACTTTATTCTTCTTCTTTTCGGTATTATCTACCAACTCTGACTTCTCCTAAGAAGCTGGTGTCATGACAGGGTTGGGCCATGCTGAGGACCCATTTCCTGAGAAGGGAGGTCAGCCTTCTCTCAGTTGATTAGGGAGTGGCCATCTGATGGCCACTGAGCTATATCCCCGACATAATGGCAGAAACAAGGAACTGGGGAAATAAGATGCCCGAGGGAGGTTTCACAGTACATTTGGGAGAACAATGAATCTCCAGCTGTGAGCATGTGATCAGTTAGGGGTTGTGGGACTAGACAGGTGTCTGGTATGGAGTCACACACACAGATGGGACACAAAAAATGTGAACAGGGAAAACATCCCTAAAGCAGATGGGAAATTTCCCTAACTTCCTTGACAGACTTGTGGGTGAGTGAAGGGTTGGAGGTGGGGCAGTCCAAGTCTCTCAACCGTGGTGGGGAAGTCTTCTTCCTCCCCCAGTTCCCATCCTTGCTCAGAATGGTTTAGTGGAAAGAGTGCTAGATTTGAAATCAGAAGACTTGGGTTGAAACTCCTCTCTATTACTTATGAAGATAGTAAATTTAGGCTGCCTGCTTCCTTTTTTCTGAGAATCAGTTTTCTGGTCTGTAAAGTATAAGATGAATATAAGGCCTCCTGTGAGATAATGGGTCAAATGTAGAAGGTGCCTTGAACCCTTTAAAGTGTTATACGTGGCATCCCAAAGTTTTAGTGCAGTTTCAAACTTAAATTAGCTTTTTAGAGTTCATTATTTAATTTTAATTTTAATATAATTTAGTTTAACTTAAGTTTGTTCAAGCTTAAAATTCCACTAAGACTTTTGGTACATTGTATATAAATGGGAAGTCTTATTTATTATTCAAGGGGCAGCTAGGTGGTGCAGTGGAGAGAGTAGCAGGCCTGGAGTCAGGAAAACTCATATTCCTGAGTTCAAATCCAGCTTCATACTCTTTCTATCTGGGTGACCATGGGCAACTCACCTCACCCTGTCTGCCTCAGTTTCCTCATCTGTAAAAATGAGCTGGAGAAAGAAATGGCAAATTACTCCAGAATCTCTGCCAAGAAAACCAAAATAGGGTCACAAAGAGTCAGACACGACTGAACAATGGCAACAATATTATTATTCTATAGTCATTATCATCTATCTTATGGAGTTCTTGTAACTGGTCTAGCTCATGTTCCTTTTTATCAATCCCTCAACCAACAAACATTTACAAAGCACCTACTCCATGCCAGGAACCGTGCTGAACATATAGTAACCGAAGACGGTTCCTGCCCTTGAGGAGTGTACAGTCTTTCTGGGGAACACAAGAGGGATGTCTATAGATACATACAACATAAATATGAGATGATGGGCAGTGGGACTAGCAGCTGGGAGAATAAGGAAAGGTATCTTGCTGGAGATGGCATCTGAGAATTAAAGGAGACTAAGGGATTCTAAAAATGGTGGTAATATTTGATCCTAGAGGTGATGGGAGCTATTGAAGTTTCTTGAGCCATTGAAGTTAAAATGATGAGACCCACATTTCAGGAAAATCACAAAGAGACCAATTAGGAAACTATCAAAATAGTCTCATCAAGAGGTAATGGATGAGGGAAGTGGAGAGAGAAAAGGAGGAGATAATATGAGAGATACTGGGGAGATAGAAATGGCAAGATCTGATAACTGATTAGATATGGGGATCTATACCTTTGCAAAGGATGGAATGGATCCCCACCCTTTCCACCTCTCCCCTTAGAATTCCTAGTTTCTTTCAAGGCTCAGCTTATACACCATTGCCTACATGAAATGGATCCCTAGTTACTCGGGTTCTCACACTCCTAATTACTATATCTATCTATCTATCTATCTATCTATCTATCTATCTATCTATCTATCTATATCTCTAGCTATCTTATATATAGATATTATTTTATTATAGACAGTATTTGCTATTTATGTCTGTACCTATTGTTCCCTGAAAAAGAGTACTTTGAAAACAGACAAGGTCATTCCTGTCTTTGGAGGCCACCATGCCTACCTAGCACAGTGCAGGGCACATGACAAATACTTAAATGCTCGATGAATGAATGACATGAGGTACAGTGTAGTGGAAACAACATTGGATCGAGAGTAAAGAAGCCACTGGGTTGAAGCCTGTCTCTAACATTTACTAACTGTGAGCCACTAAACCTTTGTTTGCCTCAGTTTCTTCATTTGTATAATGGGGATAATAACAGCACCCCCCCTCACAGGTTTGTTGTGAGTCTCAAACAAAATAATGGATTCAACATACTTGGCAAGTCTTAAAGAGGAAAAGGGAAGGAATTAAGCATTTATAGAGCACCTATAAGGTCTGCCACGTGCATACTAGCTATGTGACCCTGAGCAAGTCATTGTACCTTGTTTGCCTCAGTCTCTTCATCTGTAAAAATGAGCTGGAAAAGGAAATGGCAAAGTACTCCCGTAGCTTTGCCAGTAAAGCTCTAAATGTCATCACAAAGAGTCAGATATGACTAAAAACCCACAACGACAAACGTGCCAGGCATTGCTAAGTGCTGTACCAATATTTTCTGATCTGATTCTCACAACAACCTTGAGAGGTAGATGCCATTATTATCTCCATTTTATAGTTGAGGAAACTGAGGCAAACTAAGGTAAAGTGACTTGCCCAGGATCACACAGCCAGTAAATGTCTTAGGCTGAATTTGAAGTCAAATATTCCTGACTCCAGGCCTGGTGCTCTATCCACTGAGTTACCAAGCTGCTTTGGGGGCCATCTTCGCTTATTGTGATCTCTATCTTGCCACTGGACCCAGATGGTTCCAGAGGAGAAAGTGAGGCTGGTGACTTTGGATAGTCCCACCTCACTTAAATCCAATTCACTTGCAAGTCGGGGCATCACCTTCCTGATGTCATGGTCCTCTTTGAGAACGAAGGACAAACAACAACAACCACCTAGCTGCTTTAAATACTATGTAGATGTCAGCCTATTAAGTACAGGGTGTCCCTAAAGTCTGGACACATGGGAAAACTGTTTTTCAAGAAATGAAACAAATGAAATTTTCAATATTTTATTTAATTAGCATAAATGAGATTTCATAGGAAGAAGACATAGGAGACACATAGGAAATCTCATTAACTAATTAAATTAAATTCATCCCATTAATATGGAAAATAGTCCCCAATAGCTAATGAAATTTTATTCCATATAAAATTATCATGGCTAAAAATTATACCAATTAAATAAAATGTTGTTGAAAACTTCATTCATTTCATTTCTTGAAAATATGCATAGTTAATGAGATTTCCTATGTGTCCAGTCTTTAGGGACATCCAGTACAATACAAATTTCACCTCTAATTATTATTTTAACTACTGGTACTGGGTGGGGAGGGGTTGCCAGGCCTATGATTTCATCATAGAGAATTCCCAGTAAGGAAACTGCCTCCACCAAAGCTGATGAGCACCTGGTCTGTTACCTAGATAGACCTTCCCTGGTTGCATTGACTTGGCTCAGGTTCCACAGCCAAGATGGAGGCAGGATTTGAAACGGGGTCTTCCTAAGTCCAAAGCCCTATATCATACTCTTTCTATGTGGTTATAACTATTATATTTGGGGTATTATTATTGCTTTTGCTTTCATCTTAGGAGCAGGTGTATTTGAGTCCCCCCAAGAACTGTGTGGTGGCCACCTTCTGTTCCTGCCATTATTCTTACCAGAGAAGATAAGCTTCATGAGGTCAGGAACTTTGATTTTTGGTCTTTGCCCTTAGCGCAGTGTCTGGTACATAGAAGGCACTTAATAAATATATATTAATTGTATTTGGGTTGGGGCGGCTAGGTGGTGTAGTGAATAGAGCACCAGCCCTGGAGTCAGAAGGACCTGAGTTCAAATGCGGCCTCAGACACTTAACACTTACTAGCTATGTGACCTTGGGCAAGTCACTTAACCCCAACTACTCTGCCGTCCCCCCTCCAAAAAGCAAAATAAATAAATGAAAAATCTTTAAAAATGTATTTGTTTTGTATGTATTTATACACATACTTGTTGTCTTTCCCCAATAGAATGCCTTGTTTTCACTCTTGTTTCTGAAGCCCCAGAGCCTGGCACATAGTAGGCACTTAATAGGCTCCTTGATTATTGGCTGATTCTCTTCCAGAGGAAAAAGGTCTTTAGAGCTGAGTCTGAACACACACACACACACACACACACACACACACACACACACAACTCAGAACTTTGCCAGTCCTTTCCATCTGGACACTTGTGGGCAAATCCCAGACCACATGACAAGCCCTTTCGAGGGATCCATCAATAATGACAGGAAGGTGAGTAACTAAGTTCAGAGCTCTCTTATATGTTTGCATTTGACCAGCTGCCTCCTCTGGCAGCAGCTGGGAAAAACAGCTCTGAGAACCTGGCTCTCCCAATCCAGACAGCCCTGAGACACCCAAGAGCACAGACGTCTTGTGCTCCTTGGAAGAGAAAGCCACCCGGTGCTGAATTCCTCTGGCAGCCTTTCCTGCTGTCTCCCTTCCTCCCCGCCTGCGCCACAACACCCCTCCCTGTGACTGCTTACCTCCGCCACTGCCCCTGCCCGATCCCTTATCACCTGAGAGAGCATTGCCTCCCCAGGGCCCCCAGTGGATAGAATTACAAAACAAGATAATGTGCTACATGTTCAGAGGAGGGACATCCCGGTCCTCTGTGCTAGGCAGCCTCTATTCATGTCATCTGCATAGGAAAGTAGGCAAAAGGTAACACCTGGGATCCCCCGAAGGCGATATGGGCTGATGGTCACTCCCCAAACACTCTCCCAGCTCTGCACCCCACAAGGATATCACCTGTCCTCTAAGCTAGGGGTCTCTCCAAAGCCCCAATGTCACAAGAAGCCAAGGTGTCCTCCCTTCACCTACCAAGAGAGGTCACAGCAATATAGAACGAGCTAGAGTTGGGTGGGCTCTCAGAGCTCACTTGGTCCAATGCTCTTATTTTAAAATGGGACAAGTGAGGCTCATCCAGATAAAGTTATTAGAATCAGAGGACCTCAGATTTTAGAGCTGAAAGGAGTCTCGGAGACAATTTAGTTCAACTGCCTGATTTTATGGATAAGGAAACTGAGACAGAGAGAGGAAAAGTGACTTGTCCACATAGCCAAGTGTATCAGTAAACATGACAGAAGCAAAACTTGAAGCCAGCTCCCCTAACTCCAAAGCCATCACTGTCTCCACCTTAGCATGCCAACAAGCACCAAGTGATTCCAGAATACGGAACTCAAGCTGAGAAGGGACCTCACAAGCCACAGAGTTAACATCATCCCCGTGAGTGCTCCCTCAGCCTCTTCTTGAAGACCTCTAGGGAAAGAAAGCTCAGAAAATTCCACTGAATCTCAGCACGTCACAGTTGGGAGAGATGTCTAAGGTCATCTCATCCAATCTAGATCCCGAAGGAACCTCTACAGGCAACATATCTGACAAGTGGGCATCGAGCCATTTCTTGAAACCATTCAGTGAAGAAGAACCCAGTTGGTTCCTAAGGCATAAAATATAAATGTGTGTATATGTATATATACATATACATGTATATATGTATATATACATAACATAGAAATATATATCTATATAAATATAAATTATAATAGCTAACATTTCCACAGTGTCTGCTACGTGACAAGCAAGATGCTTTACAATTTTTATCTCATTCCATCCTCACAACAACCCTGGGAGGTAGGTGCTATTATTACCACCCCCATTTTGCAGATGAGGAAACTGAGGCAAACAGGGCTTAAATGATTTTCCCATTCCACCTTGAACAGTTCTACTAGTTAGGAATCTATTCCTCTTAAATCTTCCCACCTCTCAATTCCTTCGAGATAGAGGGAATGGCTATCCCGGCTGCTTTCATTATATGCTCCCTGAGTTAGTCTTCTCAGCTGTGGCACTGAGATAGGACTTTCCTTCTCTCCCCCTCCCTGCTGCCCCAAGCAGCCGCTGAGGCAGAAGGACCGAATCGAGGCTAAGCTGGCCAACAGACAAGTCTGCAGCTAAGATTTGCTAATGCTCCACTCTCGAAGACGATGCTAGAGTTCCCAACTCCATCCTGACCCCTCCTCCTCGTCTGGGGATGCCCGAGAGAGGCACCAGTGGAGGGGAGGGAGGGGATGCAGGGGGAGGGATCCAAAGCAGGAGATGGAGAAGGGGAAGGAGGAATCAACTCACTGTCCAGGTAGCAGACTTGGCGGTGCTGGACTGCTGGAAAGTGACCTCAAAGTGATGGGGGCCGGGGTAGTCCGTGTTGGAAGGGATGACAGGCGCGGGGGACATGGTGTCAAACGTCGAGCTGGGCTGGGAGTAGGGAGAGTGTGTCGGGACGCTGGCAGAGTGCTCTGGGTTGTAGGGGCTGGTGGAGGCCGCTCGGCTGCCGCTGTTCTGATCCATGGTGTTGGTAAGCAGATTAAACTGGGACTAGAGAAGGGAAAAGGGGGAGGAGGGAAGGGGGGGGTGGTAAAAAAAACACACACAGTCAGTTTAGGAGAAATGGAAAGATCAGCTACCCTTCTTCGGGACCAGAGGTGTCCTGTTACATACTTCTTAAAGGGCCAGCCAACCTCAAGTCATCCCAAATATTTCCTTAGGTCTCTCCCCACCTCCCGAACCCTTCCCCCTCCCCATCCAACAGGTCACCACTTGCACGAAGGGATAAACTGACATGTTCACCTCACCCACTCTATCAGCCTTCCCAGGTGCCAAGTTTTCGGGAAATCTAACCAAGCATTTAACGGGGTGGAAGAGAGGAGACCAAAAAAAAAAAAGGCAAATGCTTTGCTAGCTCTAAGGGAAACTGTCTGGTGAACAAACCATCCTGTCCCCTTCCGTTATCTTCCCCAGAGCTGTCAGAGGATAGGTATCAGCAGCCTGGATTATCCCACTTCCTCTCCCCTCCTCACTCTGCCCCTCTCTCTAAGAAGCCCAAAGCACTAGGAGTACTGCCCGGGGGGAGCCCTGCCACCCAGGGGTAGGGAGGGACTAGGATAGATTAATGCACCCATTTGACAGATGGTGGGGGAAAAGGGTGCAGAGAAGCTTGCCTGAAGTCACCCAGCAAGCCAATGGTACAGTCCACGGACTAGACCTCAGCTATCTTGACCAAAATCCATGAGAGGCATTAGCCAAAAGGGCCCCCAGAGGCCATCTAATCCAACCCCTCATGTTCCCAGATGAAGAAACCAAGGCTCAGAGAGGTTCTGGGTCTTGCACAAGATCACACAAGAAGGATGCCTCCGAAGAGGGATCTGAACCCTGCCCTTTTCCTCTGAGGTATCCCATAGCTCTCAAAATGTCAGGAACTGAATGCTCATGCCTCTAAGGGAAAAGGAGGGAATAAGCATTTATATAGCACTTACTATATACCAATCACTGTGCTAAGAGTTTTTACAGATATCGCCCCATTTGAAACTCATAATTCTTAGAGGTAGGTATCACTATTACCCCCATTTCACAGATGAAGAAAATGAAGCAGGCAGAGGTTAAGTGACTTGCCCAGGGTCACACAGCTAGTAAATGTCTGAGGCTTCACTGGGATCTGAGTCTTCCAGACTCCAGGCTCAGCCACCTAGTTGCCTCTAGGGGAATCTCACATGAAATGTCTAGAAAAGGAGAAGACAGTTTGTGAAGGGTTTTAAAATGCCAGTCTAGGGGGTTCATATTTTATCCTAGAGGCAGTAGGGAACCTTTGAACCTACTTGAGCTAAGGGGTTGGCATGGTCAGGGAAGGGCTTTAAGACTGTCTTGGCAGCTGAATGAAGGATGGATTAGAGGGGAAGAGAGAGACTAGAAGCAGGGACGTGCTTGCAATAATCCAGATGAAAGGTGGTGAGAGTGTTCAGAGTACGCCTAGATCCCCAGTAGTGTGAATAATGGATCCTCTGGTCAGACAGAGTTAAATTAGCACTATTAAAAGTCATAGTCATATAAAAATATGGCCATTAGTTCCAGCTCATATAGAAATATACTGTGCAAATTCAAATAGTGCAAGACTACAAGTTGAGAGAAGGGGACAGGTCAGAGAGGTGAAGTTGGGATGATCCTAATGTGTCTCCCCTCTCCAGGCCATCCTTCACCCCTCAGAAAACGCATAAAGCTAGACTCCGGGGCCATCTTCTATGTGCAGCCTTTCCTGACTACCCCCAGCTGCTAGTGTCCTGGACAAATCACCTCCCACTGATTTTTCCTATACTTTATGTGGGTATGTTATTTCCTCTTAAGGAATATAGGCTCCCTTTACTACCCAGAGTCTAACACAGGGCCTAGACATGGCTGGCATGTAATCAATGCATGCAGACTAACTGATTGGTGAGACATGGACTTTGGGTGGCTGTGGGATTCGATGGACAAATGTCACAATCAGTGGATCACTCTCTGGCTGAGCCTTCTGTGGAGATGAGAGAAAGGGAGGGCCCACTACCCCTCCCTAAGCTTCTGCAGGTCTCCCCCTCACTTCCATCAGGTCACCGGCATACTCTCTACCAACTGCATTCAATTCAGTGCAACATTTCTGTGGAGTGTCTGCCAACCTGGCAGCCTTGTGTCCAGACATGCCACGAGGGATTCCCTTGGGCCCTCTTCATTCTGCACATGCATTAGGCCCAGCAGGGGAGACCAAGCCACATAGCTTCAATGTTTAGTGAGTGTGCGGTCTTTGGTCATAGACATGAGACATGATAAATAATGCATTTAGGCCCACCCATACAAACCAGTGACTCTAAAAGAAGGAGTTCATATTCAGGGCATTGATAATGCCAACTTCAACAGGAAAACTACATGAAGTCCAAGGAGCTTCACTTGAGAACTGGAGCTGGAGAGAGACTAGCACTGGGATGAGCTTCACCCAGAAAGTTTCATCAGGAGAGGAACACCTGGAGAGCAACTCCTGATAAGCTTAGAACCTGAAGAGCTACACCAGCTGAGCAAAAATCCTTGAAAGATTCACCTAGAATCTATATCTGGAGAGTGACACCTGGAAAGCTTAGCACCTGGACAGCTCAGTACCTAGAGAACAGGGAACCTTGAAAACTTCACCCAGAGCTTCTATCTCTAAAGTGACACTGGAAAGCTTAGCATCTGGACAGCAAAGTACCTAGACAGCACAGAACCTTAGAACCTTGAAAACTTCACCTAGAACCTCTCTCTCTAGAGTGACTCTAGCTTAGCACCTGGAAGCTGATGCCTAGGGAGTTTAGTATTGAGAAAGTTACACCTGGGAAGTGAAGCTTGGAGAGCTTAGTCCCTGGAGGGCTGAATCTAGACAGCTGCAACTGAAAGCTATACCTAGAGAGACACACCCAAATGACACCCAACAAGCTAGCTCCTAGAGAAGATAGCACCTGGGGAACAGCCCCTGGAAGGTGACACCTGCAGAGGTAATCAGCTGTAGAACCAGACCTATACATCACCTCAAGGCAAGCATGGGCACCTCGATGGTTCTGTGGATATAGCTCTGGGCCTGCAGTCCGCAAGACCTGAGTTCAAATCCAGCCGCAAACACTAACCACTTGAGTGACCCAGGGAGCTCCCTTCCCCTTGGTCCACCTCAGCTTCCTCATCCGCAGAATGGGAATTATAATAGCACATGCCTCCTGGGGCTGTTGTGAGGGGCAGATATATAATATCTGTCAAGTGCTCATCATGGCACCTGCCACATTGTAGGGGCTTAATAAAAGCTGAATTTCTTCCCTGCTACACCTGTATAGCAACACCTGGTGAGTCTGGCAACTGGGGCATTAGATTCCCTGCTACACCTGTATAGCAACACCTGGAGAACCGCACCTGTCAACTCATGTGTTTCTAGAGCATTTATATAGGGGAAAATGTTATACATGTACATGTGCACGCAGGCATATGTGTATATATGTTTGCATACATGTGTGCATGTACATACAAGTTGTACTGTAATATATTAATATATTATAGATTGTATATTACATATACAATCTGTATATGTGTGTGTATGTGTGTATATACACATGCAGAAATACATTGCATGTAGGTGTATATAAGTGTGTATGTATATGTAATAATATAATATTCATTTATTATATACACCTACATGCACATGTATTTCTGCATATGTGTGTATATACATATACACACATACACTCAGATTTTCCAGATCTTGACCTTGCCCTTGGGATCAATAGGAACCTGTGCTAAAAAGATATAAAATAGGACTGTGTAATTTGGAGCCAGAAAGGACCCAATTGATCATTAAGTCCAACTCCTTTTCCCCCATTCTGCAGATGATAAAACTGATGCCTGAGTGGGTAAGTGATTTGCCATACAGATAGCAAACAGTTTCTTGCTGCTGTTCAGTCATTGCAGTCATGTCTGACTCTCCATGACCCTAGAATGGTCTGCCATTTCCTTCTCTGGCTCATTCTACAGATGACGAAACTGAGGCAAGCAGGATTAAGTGACTTGCCCAGGGTCACACAGCTAGTAAGTGTCTGAGGCTAGATTTGAACTTAAGAAGATGTGTCTTCCTGACTCCAGGCCGGGCACTCTGTGCACTATGGCGCCACCTAGCTGCCCCAAGTAAACGGTAGAAAAAAGATTTGAATTCAGGTCCTCTAAGACTGATATTTTATGTTCTAGGGTCCCTTCCAGCACTGACATTTTGTGTTCTGAAGACTTTTCCAGCTCTGACACTCTATGATCTGCAAGATTCCTTTATTCAAGATAAACCTATCAGAGTGAGTAGGTAGCACAGTGAATAGAGCATCAGCCCTGGAGTCAGGAGGACCTGAGTTCAAATCTGACCTCAAACACTTAACACTTACTAGGGTGTGACCTTGAGCAAGTCACTTAACCCCAATTGACCTAAAAAAAGGCAAAAAAAAAGATAAATCTATCAATACAGTGGCCATCCTCTCTTCAAGCTTTACAATACATCCAAGCATACCCAGGATACCACTGGTTCATTCTTTCCAGCTCCCTTCTTGCTGCTATGTTTGACCATGCTTGGGATATGCTAGAAATATCTCACTGGAAATCTTTCCAGGGCAGCATGAGTTGACCAGTATGTTTCTGGACTACAATAATCTCTTGCTTAATGGCCAAATCCTTGGCCGAGCTGAATTCCCAAAGGACCCCAGTCTCTAATCTGCCCTATGCTGAATCCAGTCTTTATCTGCTGAAGCCACGTCCTTAAACTCAGATTTAGAGTTCAAATCAGAACTGTCCAAAAAAGTGTGAATTCACCTAAGTCAGGCTTCTGATCACTGATTTACATGGGCCCATCTCCAGGTACTGACTTAAATAGCCAGCTTCTGAGTTAGGTCAATTAGAAGACCAACTGCCCACTGAGCAGATCGCTGCTGACTGAGTTCCCAACAATGGCCACCAGAACCCTGTAGGTGGGAACTTTAATCAGAACAAAAGGTTCAGTTCAATGGGGCAACCCCAAGCCTGAGAAGAGGTAAATGCACAACTCATCAAAGGAAAAAGATGGGCTAGGAGTCACAGTGCGCAAAGTTCTGGGCCTGGAATCATGAAAACTCGAGTGCACATACAGTCTCAGACACCAGCTGTGTAAACCACCTGTCTGCCTCAGTTTCCTCAACCGTAAAATAAGGATGATGATAACTGCACCTCTCCTTCTAGGGTTATTGTGAGGTTCAAATGAGATAACATTTTAAAGGCTGGGCACACAGTAGGCACTTGACAGATGTTTGCTCCCTCCCCTCTGTCTTCTCCTGGGGCAGGCCAATACACTCACAATAACCCTTCAAGGTAGAAAATGTGTTTTCCAGATGGGAAAACTGGGGCACAGAGGCTTGCATAGGGTCGCACAGTTAATATCTGACCCAGGGCTGAGACTGTTTTTTTAATTCCAAGATGAAAGCTCTTTCCTGTGAACTACACTGCTCTCACTCAAGCCCTCTGCAAACTAGAAGACCGTGTTAAATGATTCACAAAGTCACAAGGTTTGAAAGCTCCAATTAACCTCAGCTCCCATATAGTCCAAACACCCATGAAAGAAATCTGCTATCCCAACCTAGAGGACAAGTGGTCATCCAGTTTCTGGCTTGAAAACTAGGCATGAGAGAGAACCCATCACCTGGTCTCTAGACTCCCCCTCTGACCCTCAGTCTGTTCCTCTGTAAAATGAGAGGCAGGATGTGATGGCTCTCCATCTATGACCCTATGACCTCCTGAGTCAGAGCCCTCAGATTTTGGACAGTTCTCCTGGTCTCTTCCTGAATTAATTAAACGTAGACCCATGGTTTCTGGCTCTGCCCTTTGGGGCCAAGGAGAACAGATCTAATCCTTCTGCATGACAGACTTTCAAAGACGAACAGACATCATGCCCACCCAATCTTGTGATTGGTTGGTCACTCTGGGGTCCCATGCAGTTTGTTGAGGCAGAAGGTTCTCTCTGATTTCTTTCTATCTAGAATGTTCTGGATGAGAAGCTCCAGGGAGAAGGGGCAGCAGCATCCTATATTTCTACCATCTCAACCAACTGACTCAACCCAGTCAGTCCCTAGCATCGTTCCATGTAGGTAGGAGGGAAGGGTTTGGGTTGACTAAGCTGAAGGAACAAATCACGGGTCAGACAGTGATGCCAAAGAGTGGGTCTGAGATCCGGAAAAGATTCCTTTCCTGTTACACAGCTGGCCATGCTCAGGCAGAAGCACACTCCCCACAACACACACACACACACACACACACACACACACACACACACACACACACACTAGCCCCTTCCCTCCTGCACACACAGACACTCACACATTCCTGAGGGTGTGCTGGTCTCTTCATCAGCCTCTCCCCACCCTTGGCAGCTCCTCTACATTTCACATGGGTTAGTCTACACACAATGGGGTCAAAAGTCACAGTCCTAAAGCCTGGACAGAGAGGATGTGCTCTGTGTCTCTCCCACACCTCTCCCCCTCCCCTCATTCTTCTTCCTTTTATCTTTCCTTTTGTGGAAGACTCACACCTTTTCAGAAGAGAAGCATAACCAGCTGGGGGCTTCTGTGACATTCAGCCTATTCCCAGAATCCACAGTTTTCAGCTAGAGTTAGGTTACTAGAAGGGGTCTTTAAATCCACAAATGGTGGGTTGGGAAACCAGGGTCTGGCACAATCTTTCTATGGAACCCTGGGAATTCATTTCCCCTTCTCTGAGCCTTTTTTTTCCCCATCTGGAAAATGGGGGCATTGGCCTAGATGACGCATCCAAAGTCCCTTGCAGCTCTAACATTTTATGACTCTCTAATCTCTAAGCCAAATCTGAAGCAAAATGAAGAGAAACTGAGGAAAGGTGTACCACTGCTGAAGTTGTAGGGTTCTGGAGTTGGAAGGGACTTTAGGGACCCAATCCAGGTCATTTGATTAGCAGCATCTTATAGGGGAAAGAACATTGGACTTGTAGTCAAGAAGGCCTGGGTTCAAATCCAGTCTAAGATACTTACTTGTGTGCCTTGCAACTCTCTTAAGTTTTCTACGACTCAGTTTCCCCATCTGTAAAATGAGGGATTTAACCTAATGGACTGTGAAGTTTCTTCTAGCCTTATATTTATGATACTATGAAACTGGGGCACCAGGAAGTTAAGTGATTTACCCAGGGTCACATAGGAAATAAGTAGCAAGGCCAAGATTATGACTCTTAAATTCAAGGGTCCCTACACCTACATCTTTTCCCATGACCAACACTGTAGAAGCACCAGCCCTTTCAGGGACATTCACCACCTCTGTCTCCATGCCTCAACAGCCCTCTTTGCCCTCCTTCTTCCCATGCCCAACCAGTGACTGGGGAAAAGACATTTTTACATCCCACATGACATAACTTCATACCCGTATTGTCAAAATTAGAAAAAACATTTTTTTAAAAAGCCCAGAATGAGAAGTCATTTCTGATGCCCAAATTTGAATCACAATCACAGAATCTTAGAATCAGAAGGGACCTTTGAGGTCATCCAGTGCAACCTACTCCTGAACAGGAATCCTCTTCAAAACATACCCATCAAATGGTCATCTCCAAGTCTTTGCTTGGAGACCTCCAACGAGGAGAGACTCACTGCCTCCCAAGGCAACCCATCCCACCTGGAGGCAGCTTCCATTGGCAGGACATTATTTGTTTTTTGTTTTTTCCCTCTTCCATCAAGTCTAAATCTGCCTTTTTGCAACTTCCACCCACAGCTCCCAGTTTTTCTCCCTGGGGCCAAGTAAAGTAATCCCTCTTATACATGACAGTTCTTCAAACACTCAAAGACAGTTATCACATCTCCCATTAAGTCTTTTCTTCTCCAGGTGAAATGTCTCCAGTTCCTGCAGCTACCCAATGCCCCTGTGGTCTGCCCTCAATGTCCTGTGCCATTCTAACATCCTTCCTCTGGATGCTCTACAGCTTGTCAACATCCTTCCTAATATGTGACACCCAGAAATGGATGCAGCTCAAGTACCTGATGGTCCAGACAGACTGACCTTCCAGCAGGCCCCAGGAGATCACACTGTATCTCCTGTCTCCTTGCATTCACACATTCATTTCTGGAACATCCTCCCTCCTAACCTCAGTCTCTTAGGAACCCTGGCTTCCTTTGAAGTTCAACTTAAGTGCTATTTCCTACAAATAGCCTCCCTTCCCATCCCCCAGCTGATAGGATACCTTCTTGTCAAGATTCTTTGTATATGTTTTGTATTATGTAGTTCCCCTTGCCCCCTAAACTGCATCTTCTTTGATGACTTGGCCTGCTGATATTTGATAAATGAGGAAGGAAGGGAAAAAGGAGAAAGATAAAAAGGAAGGGAAGTAGGGAAAAAGGAAGAAAGGAGGAAGAAAAAAAGGAAAAAAGAAGGAAGGAATGAAGGGAAGAAAGGATAAAGAGAAGAAGGAAGGAGGGAAAGAAGGAAGGGAAGAAAGGAAGAGAAAAAGGAAGGAAAGGAAGAAAGGAGGAAGAGAAAAAAGAAGGAAGGAAAGGAAGAAGGAAGGAAGGAAAGAAAGAAAGAAAAGGAAGGAGGAAGGGGAGAAAGAAGGAAGGAAGGAAATCTGACCAGGGCTCAAAACATCCTCTTGGTTCAAGCCACACTGAGTTATGGGAATTCTGACCCAATGTTCCACTGAAAACCCATCTTTAGGATCCACAGAGGTTGTCTGACTCCACTGTGCTAGCATCTGAATACCTATAAGCCTCCCATGACTGGTTCTCAGCACTCTGGTTCTTCTCATCCCTTACTTTGTTGTCAGAAAGTCAGATTAGGGGAAGTTCCAGATGAAGCTCATTTCCTGACAGATGTTGGAGCCCAATCATGCGGCAATAACGAGACCTGAGTCCCCAGTTTAGAAAGTGAGTGAGCTACAGTTCTAGGAGAAGGCATTCACATTTTAACTAACTCCTTGGCAAGTGTTCAGACGATTAGTCATTAGAAGCCAAGGGAGAAGGAGTGATAGGAATCTGAGCGCCCAAATGTTGAAACAAAACAAGACAGAAACGTCAGAAAGAGACATCTCAGTGAAATTTTCATGAAACAGGAAGAAATGGAACACTTGGAGAAAGCCTTTCAAGCAAACCCTGAGCTCCCACCTCCAATAGCTTTGACTCTGCTGGGTCTCAGGAATATGGTCTTCAGGACCTGAGGAATATCTTAAATGAGCAAACTGTTTTCCCAATTCCTAATTCCAAAACAAAACTGGTCAGGGTCAAGGGGGGCTTTAGAGACTGTCCAGTCTATTTACAGGGGAGGAAACTGAGACACACTGCAGGAAGTCATAAAAATGGAGGACATTGAGATCACCTAGTCCAATCTACTCCAATTAGAAGAGGAGGAAGGTGAGGCCCTTTAGAGCATTTAGAGCTGGAAAAGAACCCAGAGTTCTCTGGAATGATGCAACCCGGAAACTTCGAGGAGGCTGTATAATCTCTCCTACTAGTATAATTGCCCTCATTTTTTAAAAAGAGGAAACAGTAGCCTGAAGAGGAAAGTGACTTCTTCAAGATGAAACAGGCAGTTTGGTGGCAAAGGCAGCACTCAAAGCAAGGTTTTTTTCCATTCCAGGCTCTGCCTCCCTCTATCAAGGGCTGTAATCCTGTCTTGCTATCACCTCACTCTGTGTTCTGTGTTCAGAGTACCTTGGGGACAGATCACTGGAGGATGTTGGGCAAAACATTCCTCTGGCGCTTCCTTCCTAGGTGAATTAGGACATGACTGCCCCCCACGATAGCATCTCCATAACTCTCTGTGCTGATAGGAGAATGAAAAGAGATTCCACATATTTCATTCTACCTCACGAGTGTTTTCTTCATTCCTGACTATTGTGGCAACTCTTTAAGACTCATTCAAAATTTCTCATCACTTTGTTTTCTCTAAGGTTTTATATATCTATATCTACACATATATAATGATATATGCATCAGTTTATACACACACTTTGGTTTGGAATTGTGAATTTCACTTATTAGTAAACCTGAAAGTTTTGAATAACAAAGCCCTAGATGCCTCCTCACTAAGAATTACACGTTTCAATTTTCTATTTCCCTCTCCTTCCCTTCTCTTTCTTTCTCCTACCCCTCTTTCTTCTCATTTCCCTCCTTTTTCCTCATCCTCCATCCCTTCCCGCTCATTCTAACTTCTCATCCTTCTCATTTCCCTGGCCTTGATTTTCCCTAGCACTCTGTGTAAGACTGCAATTTCCTCCCACTATCTCCAAGTTTATCTGTCTTTCTCTCTTCCTCCCTGCCTCGTTCTCTCTCTCTCTCTCTCTCTCTCTCTCTCTCTCTCTCTCTCTCTCTCTCTCTCCTCTCTCTGTCTCTCTCTCGCTGTCTCTCTGTGTCTCTCTGTGTCTCTCTCCCTCCCTCCCTCCATCTCTCTCTCTCTCTCTCTCTCTCTCTCTCTCTCTCTCTCTCCCTCACCCACCTTTTTCTTCACGTAATACATTGTCCAGACTTGTGGAGCTCACTCCAGATTCAAGCTCCCACCACAGAGAAAGCTGACAAAATGAAAAGCCCAGGATCCAGATACAGAAAACCGTTCAGATGATGGAGCCAGGAGGATCACTGCAGCCAGAGAGGATACCCTGAATGCTTGGGTCATCCTGTGCAATAATGGGGAAGGGGACTCCCAAGTATGTGACAGGCAACCCCAAAGCAATGGGGGAGATCACTTGGCAGCCATGAATAATTCCAGAGAAAACAACATTTTTTTTTAGCCTAAAGATAGTGGGCTAATTAGGACATGCCCTGCAGCAGCCAGCACACATGTGCCTACATGCAGAAAAAGACATTTCCTGGGCTCAGCCCAAGCAAACAATGCTTAGCGGCCTCATCAGACTACATAGAAAGGTCGAGCCTGGCTGGCTGAAAGTCACTGTGCTTTGAAGTTCTCTGGGTCAAGGGCCTTCTCCCCAGTTCCAGAGTTAGTCCTTTGCCTTTAGATCTGAAGAGGGTACACGAGAGAAAAGTGAAGAGAGTTCACAGTGACTCTTCCTGGCCCACAAGCTGAGTCACATCATGTGCATATTATCACCTCTGCAACCCTTCCCAGATTTCCCTGGACAGTCAGTCAGTCAATAAACATTCTTAAGTGCTTACTATATGCTATCCAGGGTGCTAATTGTTCAAAATAATAAAGAAAGGTAAAAAACACAGTCCCTGCCCTCCAGATTTGGACATTCTAATGGGGAAGACAATATGCAAATAACTATGTTTTTAGTGTAATTAACACCAAAATAAGCTGTCCCCACAGTAGATAACATTGTTCCCCCTCAGACCTCACAAAGTACTTCTGGAGGGTAACTTTATTACTAACATTATTCAAAAGCATGCCTTAAGTTCTAATCACTGGGAATAAATACAAAAACCAAAATAAAAGCAAAGCATGCCCTCAACTAATCTGCATTTACATTCTGGAGATTCAAAGCTGGAAGGGTCTGCAAAGGCCATATAGTTCAGTTCTTTAGTATTCCAAGTAAAAAAACTGAGGCCCAGAGAAGTTTAGCAAATTGCCCAAGATCACACAAGTAGCAAGCATGAGAGGGGAAATGTGAAACCAGTGCCTCTCACTCCAGAGCCCATTACTCTGGCCCAATACTTTCATTTTTACAGATGGAGGAAAATGAGGTGCAATGGAATAAAGTGACTTGTCCGAGGTCATACAAGTAGTGTCAGAACCAGAAATGAAGTTCGTATCTTCTGACAGCATACCCAGTGTTCTTTCCTCTGTGTAACACACTCTCCTCTGGTAATATCACTTCCTTTTTGTCTTTGTATTCCCCTGGCCTAACACAGAGCCTGGCAAACAGAAAACACTTAATAAATGCTTGTAGATTGACTGATAAGATGTAATGGTTATCTGTGTTTGTGTCTTGCTTTCCTGAACTATGAGCTCCATGAGGGTAGGGATTATGTATTATCTAAACTTGGTATCTCCCCTAGCTGGGACAGTTCAGAACCCTGTAAACAGTTGGTGCTTAATATATACTTGTCAAATTGAATAGGGAGGACAAGTTATATGTCATTAACCATTTGAAGGGTTTTACTGTGGGAAAGGCTCCAGAGGGAAGAGCCAAAAACAAAGGGGGGATGTTTAGAAAGGGGGAATTTAGGTCTGACATCAGGAAAAGCTTCCTAATAATGAAAGCTCTCCAAAAGGAGAATTGGCTGTTGTGGGAAGTAATGGTTTCCTCCTCTCTGGAGGTCTCCAATTAGAGACTGAGTAACCAACGTATTGTAGTAGGTAAAGTTTTGACTGGATGGCAGAGGAGACCCTACTCAGAGTTTACAGTTCTGTCTACTACCTGTGGGAGCAGCTGGTGGGTTAATTTCCACTGATTGCCTCACTGCCTTCACTTCCTGTCTTCAAGTCCATTTCCTTGCACTGAATTTTGGGAAATGAAAACCTGGGCCAGTCCTGGGGACTCCAAGGACCACAGATTCAGGCAGAGTAGGTGGTGAGCATGAATCAAGGGAGCTAGAGAGTTCCAGTGAAGAGGGGAAGGAGAGGTCATCTTGGGATAGAGGATGACATAGACAAGTGTGGGGGAGGGGGAGAGAGAGAAGGGGAGAGAGGGGAAGAAAGACAGAGAAGAGGGAGAGAGGGGTGGAGAAATGGAGAGATAAACCTAAATACAGATAGAGAGACACAGAGAGAGAGAGAGGTGATAGATTCACATACAACATACAGATAAACAGACAGATAAATAGATAGATAGATAGATGGAGAAATGGATAGATACCCATAAATATAGACAGAAAGACACACAAAGAGAGAGATTATGGATAGACATACAACATATAGATAGATATAGAGAGATGTGCAGAGAGATAGAAAATATGCATAAATACAGATAGAGAGACAGATGATGGATAGACATACAACACACAGATAATTAGATGGATAGATTGTGGAGAGATGAAGAGATATGCATATAGACAGAGAAAGACACATAGATAAATAGATGTGTGGAGAGATGTGTATATAGATAGGAAGACTGAGACAGATAGGTAGACAGATGATGGATGGATAGAAATACAGACATACAACCTACAGATAAATAAATGGATGTGTGGAGAGATATGCATATATACAGAGACATGGAGGGACAGAGATAGATAGATGGATGGATAGATACACAAATACATGATCGATAGATAAATAGAAAATAGATTGACAATTAGAAGATGGACAGGTAAACATACATGCATAGCAATAGATAATTAGACAGATTAGATAGTGTAATGGAAATGCAAATTTAAAGATCTTCCCTGCCCCTAGCTTAAGTGCACCTGGAGCTTGTGGTGGGAGGCTTGGTTTTCAGGAATGACCACACCTTGATACTTTGTGATTGGGCAGTGGGTCCAGAAGGTTGTTACATTCTCTGAGCCAGGAGAAAGCTATATAAACCCTTAGGAGAGGCTTTGCTTTGGGGCTCACTTTGAGAAGTGTTGTGTGATTTGACCAGATGAGACTCTGGGAAGCCGTTGTTGAGAGCCCCCGGCTTTGAAAACCCAGATGTTGATGCTTCCCTCTCTGGTAACTGTGATTTGGTATTGATATAATGGTTGGACAGTTTGGAAGCCTGTCTGTTTGATCTGTAAGTTCTGTAACTCTGAAGTTTGAGGTGCTGACCTTTTTCCCCTGAACTAGGTAATGTGTGTTTGTTTGATTAAAGTAAGCTTGTTAACCCATTTTGAGTTGCTTTCCTTTTGAAAAGCAGATCTAAGAACCTGTGTTGGCAGTCACCCTGGGGATATTGGGGTGCTTGCTGATACAGATAGATACATAGAAAGAAACAGGTCAGAAAGAGACTGATGATATGTAGAAAATTTATTGAGCATTTAGTATAAGCATTTTGTTAAGCACTAGACAGACAAATCAAACAAAAAAAGGCAGTCCCTCGTGGAGCTTACATTCTAATATGGGAAAACTACACATAAATGGGTGCTAGAAAGTAGGGTGGGGGCCAGGAAGTAAAGTGGACACTTAGATATAAGCAAGATATGGAAAAAGACTGGCACTCCAAGTCCAGAGTGGTTCCAACAGGGGGGGAGGTAAAGATGATGGACTCTGCAGAAGAAAACCCAGAGTAAGAAAGAGAAGAGATTCCTAGGACTAGAAAGTGAATAATGGGAGTTGACCTGCAGTTTTAGCAGGGAGATCTATCTGAAGGAGGGAGCACTGGTACAGCTCTGGGTTGCACCTGTATCTGGAGAAGGGACTGTGGACCACATATGCCTAAGAACTAACCACAGATGAGGAAGGAAAAATTCAATGTAAAGAGAGGGGATTTAGCCTCCTGGAATGAAAGTGAGGGAGAATACAAGAAAGAGGGAGTCCCTTAGACAGGGAAAAAGGATCAGCACTGAAGAGGATCCATCACTGTTTATAACTCATCCCTCAATTTCTGAATTCGGATCTGATACCTTTTAAAAAGCTTGAGTCCAAGGATGTAGCTTGGATAAGGGGACTAGTTCCCAACATGACTCAGTATCAAAAAAACAAACAAAACAAAAAACAACAACACATCATTGAGGTAATAGAGATTAAGGATGGGGGAATTCTTACTTGTATAAGGAACTTAAAAGTCTCAAAAAGGAAGAGGTGCTTACTTAATAACGTGAGGCATGCTTGGGCAGCTCACTATCTCCCCTCAGTGAAAAAATTTTCAGTGCCTGCAAATGCACCAAAGTGCCTTCTGCTGTCCTGGCCCATGGCTCCAGTTCTGGGTCACTCTTTGGGCATCAGAGGAGGCTGAACAGTATCAGGCAGTTTCTCACCTCATAACCAGTAGTGTCATTGTTTTCCTTCCCAAACACATTTTCCAGAACTCTCTTCTAAAGAATCCAAAGCAGTGTGTGAAGCACTTGCATCATAAACCACTGGTTCCCCCTAAAATGAACAGTCTTTGGTGACTGTACTGATTAGTGTCCCTTGCCTTCCAAGAACTAGACAATCATTCATTCAGCATAAATAAAATGCTTACTATGTGTTGTGTATGAGTGATACACAGACAAAGAGCCTCCATTCAGGCTGTGAAGCAACCAAACCTCCTAGATCACAAAACATTACCCCACATTAACTCCAACTCTAAGCCTTAACTGCAAGGACTCAAACAGCAGGAAATTAAGGCTGTCCCCCTCTGCTCCCTTTCCATGGAAATTCTCAAAACTTGGCCAGTATCCTAAATCAAGGAGCCAGCATACCTTCTGATGGTGGGCATTACTCCAGAGTGGGGGCACCACTTCTACCTGTTTGAGCTTGAGGTATGGACACCCACAAGGGCCCAGTTAGGGTTTGGTACTGTCTCTGGCTCTCCTTTCCTTTTCCTTTGCGTGATTAGAAACTACTAATGCAGAAAACCCAGTGATCCCAGGCAACACTTCAAAAGGCCATCATAGAAAAGGAGCTCTGGAATCATATGGCTCCCAGGTCAATACTGCAAGCATTTTGATACTATTTGTCTGTCTCCTTTTAAAGGCCCAGACAAATATCTAAACTTCAACATGGTAGTTTTAACTCAGTGACCCTGGAATGCTACACACAAAGCTGAGAACTTGATTCTGCCTCTGAATCAAAAGACAACAATGGGACAACTTGTGTTGTCTAAGATGAGTTCAAATCTAGCCCAGCGAATGGCACACCTCATTCAGGACACACTAGAGGGGAGATGACCTTACACACTAGAAACAACTTCAATAGACCATCTTCTATCTCATCGAGTTGGCTTGGCCACTCCAACCCCTTTGGTACATTCTTGTTTTCCTGATGAGAATCAGGTTAATCAGCCCAAAAATGAATCAACATTTATTAATCACCAACTATATTTCATGCACTGTGCTGAACTAGAGATATAAGTATCAAAAAATGTTCTTGCTGTCAAAGAACTCATACTCCAATGAGGGAGAAGACATATGCATAAATAAGGAAATTACAGAATAAATATAAAGAGAATAAAAATAAAATTGTGAAGTAAAAGGGGCTTGAGAGGGAAAGCACTAGAAAGGGTTCATATAGAAGATGGTGCTTGAGATACATCTTGAACTTAACTTAAAAATTTTTTTAAAGTATTCAACTAACCATAAACACCAGGGGATCTTGTGGTCTCTGCGCCTTTCACTCAATTGTGTGACTGTAAAAATGAGGGCTGCTGTAGAAAATCGTTTGGGCAAACCTGCCCATTGCCTCCTCAAATTTTCATCAAAGATGCCCTCAGGTGTAAATTGTTCTCATAAAGATATTTTACAGGGAAGAAAAGGATGTAGGTTGATAGTTATTGATGTCCTATAAGAACATATGTGATTTTTTCCCAAGCCTTTGATGCCCCCTCCCCTTTTTGAGATATCTTGAGAATCAC
The DNA here is from genome assembly GCA_011680675.1 of Gymnobelideus leadbeateri. Classification (NCBI taxonomy): domain Eukaryota; kingdom Metazoa; phylum Chordata; class Mammalia; order Diprotodontia; family Petauridae; genus Gymnobelideus; species Gymnobelideus leadbeateri. Next base: position 11,420 of record WOXC01007163.1, on the reverse strand, counting down.
CCACCCCAACACCTCCACCCCCAGTACAGAGTTTCTCAGGGTATCTATGATCTGGTCCAACTGTCTTTCCCATCTTTGTGCTTGTTAGAACTATTTGCTAAGCACAGTGCCCTGGCACATAGTAGGTACACTGTAAATGCTAGCTATTATTATCATCATTATTAATATTATTATAATACATTATATTATTATCACTTCCTTATGCCACCTGAGCACAATTGGGACTTAATGTGGAAACTCTACTGGAATTAATGGAATAAAATGCCTTTAGGAATACTGATAGATTCGGTAGAGAAGAAATCATACCTTCAATGCTCTCTTCTAGAGCATAAGTTAATTATCATACAGGATTCTTTGAAAGACACAAAATGTATCATTGGCAATTAATACTGAGCAAGGCACAAAACTGGGAGGCATGTGTTTACCAAACACGTCTGGCATGTTCATGGGGAAATCCCAGACTGTATTCCAGATCAAAGGGGGACTCTACCCATTGAGAGTGAGGTCCCATACATGTTTCTGTCTGGGGATGACATTGTATTGAATTGAAGAGTTTCCTCAATGAGATCCACATTCACTCAAAAGAAATCAGTCTGGGGTGGCTAAGTGGTGCAGTGAATAAGAGCGCTGGCCCCGGAGTTGGGAGGACCCGGAATTGGTTCCAGCCTCAGACTTAATACCCACACAGATAACTGGCTGTGTAACCTTGAGCAAGTTACTTAACCCCAATTGCTTTAAAAAAAATCAGTCTAACAATCCACACAGGAAAAACCAGGTGGATGAATAATGAAATTCTCTGAAGTCTATTGCTCATGTTATAATATGCAGTCAGATAGGCCACAGAACTTGGCCATCAGGATACATATACTTCATAGATCTTGAATAGAGATGAAGATGGACAACAAGTCAGGCACAAGTCTGCATAGTAGGGTAAGAGCAGGCTGGTTTGTAACTGGGGAATTAAATAGCACTTTCAATGACCTATAGCTTTTCCTGGTAAGAAAAACCCATCTTCTTAATATCAATATTCTAGTAATGACAATTCTGGAAAAGGTCATGTGGTATGGTGGAAAGCGAGCTAGCCTTGCAGTCAGAAAAAACTGAGGTCAAATTTCTGCTTCAGACATGTATGGGCTAAGCAAGTCAACCCACCCATACCCCAGGCAACCTGCTGAGCAGCGACCAATCCACACTAATGGAGGGGCTTTCCTTATGGGTAGTTCTCAAGTAATTGTTCTCAAGGTATGGTCTAGGAGTACTGGGTCTCCTTCAGACTCTTCAGGAGGTCAAAACTATTTTCATAATCATTCTAACATGTTTTAATTCTTGATATAGTAAATATTGGCAGCTATAACCCAGACAAGCAAAAATTCTTTGGAGGAAAGTAGTGTCCTCAATAATTTTAAGAGTATTAAGGGGCACTGAGACCAGAAAGTTTGAGAACTACTGCTCTATGTCAATACACATGAGAATAGATAATAAGCTGGGTCCATGACTGCATGGAAAGACAAGAAGATTCCATAAACAGACCTTGTAGATGGCAACCCAGCCCATTTGGTAATATCCATTAGACTGAGTTCTGTAAGAGCAGTGATTAGTGGGGGTTTATTTGGGGGGGGGTTGCCTATCTTCATATCCCTAGTGCTTAATGCAATGCCTGACTTACAATAAAGACTTCACAGGGATACTTAGCACAGCAATGATCACAGTGGCACTCTACCCCAAAATTAATAGCCTAAGAAATAGCCTAAGATTTGTGCAGTGGCACAGTATGATGGAAAGAAGACTGAATTTGGAGGCGGAAGATCTGAATTCAAATCCTGCCTGGGCACATATAAACTGTATGGCTTTGAATAAATCACATCTTTTCTCTTTATCTATCAATGGGGAGTTTTGATTCAATGACCTCCAAGGTCCCTTCCAGCTGTAAATTCATTATCCTATTACTAAAGGCTATTTATTAGACCCAGAGATCATGAGCTTAGGGAATTTCTTCCAAATTGAAAAGGCTTCAAATACAGGCTCAATCAATGATTTGTGTCTTTCCTCTGAGGGTTGGCCTAGCTAAGTATTCATCATCAAACACTGAAGGGTTGGCCAACAAGTTATGACTGGGGGGAATCTGGAGAGTTGAGAATCAGCTAGGTAGAAAAAAGGACAGAGTGCTAGGTCTGGAGTAGGGAAGTTGTGGTTGTTCAGTTGAGTCTGACTCTTCTTGACCCCGTTTGGACTTTTCTTGGAAAAGATTGTGCTTTGTCATTTCCTTCTCAACTTATTTTGCAGATGGGGCACTGACAAAAACAGAGGTTAAGTGACTTGCCCAGGGCTACTGGGTTAGTAAGTGTCTAAGGCCAAATTTGAACTCAAGTCCTGATTCCAAGCCTGGCATTCTTTCTACTACACCACCTAGCTACCTCAAAAAACTCTCAATTATCTTCATAACTTGATTTATCCTCACCCACTCATTCTTTAGGTCCTCCCAGTTATCATTTGAAGTCAGGGAGACCTGAGTTCAAATCTGGACTCATATACTTCCTAGGTGTGTGACCCTGGGCAAGTGACTTCACCTCTACCTGCCTTAGTTTCCTCATCTGTAAAATAGATTTAACAACAGTAGCTACCTCCCAGGATTGTCATAAGGCTCAAATGAGATAATATCTGTAAAGTGCTTAGCACACAGTAGGTGAATAATTAATACTTATTTCCTTTCTAAAGAGTTGGAGAGGACCTCTGAGGTCCTGTCATGTCATGTAATGGTAAGTGTAATGGAACTGGCCTAATTTCCAATCCTGGCTCTGCACTAATTAAGAATTTGACTTAGGGGCGGCTAGGTGGCACAGTGAGTAAGAGCACTGGCCTCAGAGTTGGGATGACCCGAGATCGAAACCGGCCTCAGAAAATGAGCACCCACACATAAATAATGACTAGCCACGTAACCTTGAACAAGTTACTTAACCCCAATTGCTTAAAAAAAAAAAAAAAAAAGAATTTGACTTAGCAAACCCCACCCAACCTTACAAGGAATTTAATATAAAGTGGGGAAGCTCATTGTGTTCTACTCAAGCTTGGGTGGAGACAGATTCTTTGGTCTAGATAGCCCAAGACTGGGGGTGGTCTGAGCCTAGAGATAGTTCCTCTGTCCAAGGATGCATGACATCATTCTCAGCCCCTCAGGAACACCTACTCTTTGAAGGGTATATAAACTATGAGCCTGCCACCATGATTGTCTTTGGTCTAAGATGGCCAAGTAACCATCCTTTTATTAATAACATGCTGGCCTTATTAACAACATGATTAAATTACCTGGGGTGGAGGGAAGAATTTGACCAGGAGCAAGTTAATTGCCATCTCTGGTTTGGTCTATTTTATCATCTATAAATCCAGTCAAGTATTTAGTAAGCACCTACTGTATGCCAGGCATTGTGCTAAGCTTAAAGATACAAAGAAAAGCAGAAAACCAGTCCTTGCCCTCAAGGAAATTATAGTCTTATGGAAGAGGCACATGTAAACAGTTATGTTCAAACATAACTGGGAAATAATTTCAGAGTCAAACCTCTAATAAAGCCACCTTACAGAAGGTGGGACTTTAGCCAAGACTTGATAGAAGCCAAGAAGCTGAGGTAAGGAGGAAGGGCATTCCTGGTATGAGGGACAGCCAGGTCTAGATGACCTCTAGGGTCCCTTCCAGGTCTGAATCTATGACCTGACTCATTTTAAAGGCCTAGTCACACTTGGACAACACCACTATGTGGTTCCTTCCCAACCCTGCCCCCAACTCCCATGTAATTATAAACTCCCAGACTCCCCAAATCAGTCTCAGTGTTGAACACAACCTCAGTGGTCATCCAGTCCAACCAACTCTACTTAAGGACTTCCCAAGAAGTGGTCACCCAAGTCTGCTTGGAGACCCACAATGGAGGGGAACTCACTACTTCAGGTTTCATTCTGGGACACCTCTGTTACTAAGTTTTGTTTTTCCCTTCTATTCAATTGAAATCTACCCTTGGAAACATCTCCCATTGGTTCTGCTTTATGGGGCTAAACAGCATTAGTCTGACTCCTCTTCCACAAGGCACACTTTCAAGTACTAGAAGATGATGATGATGATGGTTATACTTCCTGAGGTCACTGAATCAATTCTCATTCAGCAGGTGCTTCTATAGCCTCACTGTCCTCACTGCCCTCTACTGGACATGCTTTAGCTTGTCTAAATCAATTAAGTGACTGCTGGAGCTGGAAGGTGTCTTAGAGAAAACATCTCGTCCACCCCCCTCATCTTACAGATGAATAAACTGAGGCCCAGAGAGGGGAAATTACTGGTTCAAAGTCATACTACTGATAAGTTGCAAAGCTGGAACCTGAACCCAAAGCCTCCAACTTCACCTATTGTTTTTTGCATTACATGGTTAGGGAGTTCTTCTGTTGAAGTAAATAAGAGAGGAACCCAAAGTTTGGCTTGTTGGGTTTGTAAAGGGAAAGGGAGATTGGGAAAGGTGTGTGTAGGGTCAATTCTTCTAACTTGTTTTTGAGCCTTCAAGCCAAGGACAGCACTCTTTCCTTATTCATTAACCTGATGGGAACCTATCCCATCGCTGGAGGTTATCAGGACCAAGGACACAGTTTATTTGGACACAGAGCTGTTCTCTAGGTCATGTGCACACCTTTGTTTTTGTGTGCATATACTCCCCCCCACACCCACACCCCTCACCACAAGGGCTCAGCTAGTCCCATAGGGTGGCACATCCTCTGACCTCTGCCCCTTCATCCCTATTCCCACTCATGAGGATCCATCTCTGCACCAGGGAGTGAACATCCTTCCTGTACATTCAGTCCTAAGAAGATATAACAACCTACACATATTTACACACAGACCCTAACTCAGGCACACACGGACATGCACAGCCACACAGAAAAACACAGACATACACAGACATAGCCAGGCAAAGCCACATAAAATCAGGGACGGATACACAAAGACATAGCCATAAAGATGGAAATGCACACAGACACGCCTATGGACATGTATAGACATGTAGAGGTATATACAGGAATACCAGATAAAGACATATAGATATATGTATGAACGTAGACATATACAGAGAATAGACACAAGAGAAATCTTTAGGTCTGTGTAATACAAAAACATGCACAAACATACAGGCAGAAATATACAACATGCACAGGTACAAACAGACACACAGACAAAGGCATTCACAGACACATGGACAGAAATACACAGAAACATGTTATGGATACACACAGACATGCATGTAGACACAGACATACAGACAGATGTATAAAGGTATGCACATATACAAATACACAGGTATGCACGAACACGGAACTGTGCAAACATATACAGATAAATAGACACACAAAAACATGCAGAAACAAGCAGGCAGAAATATTCAGACCTGCACAGACACAGGCATATGGACAAAGGTATGCACAGACATGTGAACAGAAATATACCAACACAAATACATACAGACCTATAAAAGACGTGCTCAGACACTCAGAGACCTACATACTATGTTCATAGATCCATGCCTATACAAACACACAAGCAAAGACATACAAGAGCACACATATACGTATATACTCAATGTAGAGGAGAGCATGACAGCCATTCAGACAAACACCCTCAGCCTGTAAGATCTGGCCTCTTCTTCCTCCCTCCTACTAGAATGCTACAGGAAGAAATCAGAGAGTGTCCCAGCATGGAGGTCTCTAAGATGAGGCCTCCTTCATACCAGCCTTCACTTGGGCATGAATCCCTTCTACAACATTCGTGACAGATGGGTCATCCAGTCTCTGCTTGAATACTTCCCGTGATGGGGAGCTCAGTATCATTATGGCTAATACTTATGTACCACTTCAAAGTTTACAAACATCGAGTCATTTGATCTTCATGATAATTCTGTAAGAGGTCTTCCTAGGTTCATTTTACAGATAAGGAAACTGAGATGCAAAAGAGGTTAAAGTGTTTGGTCTATGGTCTCACAAGTAGCAAGCGTTGGGGGAACCAAGTCTTTCCTAACTCTAGCTAAACTTCAATTCCATTGCCAGATAGCTCTCCTTCCTAGTAATAATAATTTTAAAAAATAATGGGAGCATGTATATAGTGCTAAAATTTGTAAAGCAATTTACATATGTTATCCCCATTTCAGATTCATAAGCTGGAAATCTGCCTTCCTACAACCTCGCCACATCATTTACCTTCTGGGGCCCCATGGAACAGAGTAACCCCTGGAGGTGCCTTAAAAAAATAAAATTTAAAAAACAACAAAAAAATGCTGGATAGGCATTATGACTCTCCAGCCAGGAAGTACATGCCGATATATTCACAGTGCTCACTGGCTGTACTGACCAGAGACAGAACCGAGTAAGTGTCTTCTCACCCACAGCCCAGGGAGCTGGGCAGCTGATGGGTCTAAGACCAATTGCTCATTTGAGTCCCTGGAGCACCCTCTGTCTGTAAAGCCTGGGAGTGTCAGGTCAGCAGGAACTGTCCATCTTCCCTACCAGAACCCCCAGGCTCTAACAGCAGGCTTGGGAACAGGTACAGCAAAGAAGGATCCCCCGGTTTCTGGGAGCTCTGGGCTAATCTGCCATCAGGGCTGGAAGGGCCCTTAGCAACCATCTGGTCTTGCCTCCTCATGTGAATGAAGGGGAAAGAAAGGTTCCGATCTGGAATCATAGAATCTGAGAACTGGAAGAGACCTCAGGGGCCATCTCTCAATCACCAATCAATGAGCATTTATTAAGTGCTTACTGTATGCTGGGTATTTTTCTTTGTTTTGTTATTATCTCTAGCACTTTGTATTAGGTGCTGGGGACACAAAAAACGGCTCCTACCCTCAGAGAGCTTACATTCGAATGAGGGGAACAACATGCAAATTAACAGGCCTTAAATTATTATTAAAAACTGAATAATTAATAATTATTAACAGGTATATTAAAAGAGATGTACAAACCACTTGTGTCTGGGGTGGGGAGTGGGGTGGTACCAATACCTTCATTTTATAGTTCAATAAACATTGGGAAAACTAATACCACTTATAGGGAAATGATTTGTCCAAAGTCATGCAAATACAATTAACATTCATCATGCTGTCTCCAATTTATCCTGTCTTCATCTCATTGTACACAGTTGTCTGCATGTTGTGTCCCTCTTAGAGCTTAGGAGCTCCTTGAGAGCAGGGATTGTTTTTTGACCTTTCTTTGCAGCCCTAGCACTTGGCACAGTGCCTGGCATACAGTAGGTACTTAATGAATGCTTATTGATCGATTCAATGATTATTAATTGCCTACTGTTACACTGGCACAGGATGGCTCAGCATAGCATGCCCACATCAGAGAAGGTGATGCACTCTATGAGCAAAGCAGAATCGAAACAGCTCAAAGGAAACACTGGATGTGTACATTTGGAGTATCCCCCAAAAATGTTCACACAGATTATTTGTGCCCGACTTGTAGTAGGGCATTCTGAGCTCATATTAGTCTGATCAGCCATGGTCGGACACACTGAAACTTGACTCTAGCATGATGATATCATTTTGGTCCTCTTCAAGAATGAAAGACAACAACCAATTGCCTACTGTGAATAATTGCACCCTGCATGGCAGAGGGGATAGTACAAAGTTTAGCTATGGCATGGTCTCCAACCTCATGAAACTCATGGGTCTCATTTCTTCAGTGTTTCAAAGATCAGTAATGGCACTGGTATGCGGAAACACTCAGCTCCTCTCTGACATAGTATGTGATCACTGAGAACTACCATGACTGAAAAATTTGATGCTCTGAAGCCAATCTCCACTCACACCCATCACCCCAGTTCAAGTCCAGCCAATGAAACACTCTTTTAAACTTGTCCCCTTGCCACCTCCAACCTCTCTCCTCTCTAATCCATCCTTCACATAATTGCCAAAGAAGTATTCCTAAACAGCTTCGAGGGCTGTTGGTTGTAGGATAAATTACAGACTCTCCTGCCTGGCATTTAAAACCCTTTGACAATGATTACAAATCGTCTTCCTAGACTGATTTCCCATTGCTCTCCACACAGTTGACAATCTAAAGGTTATAAATGGTAAAAGAAGCTTTTCAATTACAAAATACAATTGTGATTGGTGCTCCCTTATTTCCCCCATTCATGCCCCAATTTGCTTCAGATTTATATTGTACTTATTTGTATCAACCGATCTTTGCCCAAGTTGTCTCTGGTGATAGAATGTAAACTTTAAGAGGGCAGGGACTGGTTTTTTTTTTCAGTCTTTGTATCTTTTCCCCCCTCCTTGCTGCCAATGCCCTTCCCTCTGAGATTATCTGTTTACAATGTATAGATCTTGAAAGTACCTACTTATTTACACGTTCTCTCCTCCAAAAAATGTAAACTTGTCAGGGGCAGGGACTATCTTTGCATTTCTTTGTATGCTGGGTATTTGGCACAGTGCCTGACACAATGGAGGTGCTTAATAAATGTTTGTTAAGATGACGCAGAACCAGATAACTGCAACATAAGTGGAAGGAACAAAAATAATTAAACTGTCATAACCAAGCTCAGTCTCAGAAGAGGGTTGAGAAAAAGTACCTCCAGGATCCTAAATTACTTTATCTCTCTGGCCTTCAGTTTCCTCCTCTGTAAAATGAGGCGGCGGGGAGGGGGAGTTGTTGGACCAGATGACCTCTAAGGTCCCTCCCAAATCTAAACCTATCCTAGTCTCAATCTCTTCCAGTTGTTCATCCCAACCACTAATGGGTAGCAAGATCTAGCAACACTTTGTCTCTACTGAGGGAAGCCTTGACTTTTTCCCTGCCCATTGCCTAGTTCCCACAAGGCACTGGTTGACTCTTGCTAGCTAAATGCTGACCCACCCCCCATATTCCTACCTATGATGGTGATATCCTAGAATCCCTCTAACTCTTGAACCCATCATCCTCTTGGTAAGGAATCATCTACCAGCCATTACTTTCCAAGCTCCCCCAGCCATTGCTGTTTAAGAGCTACCTGAATTTTCCATTTGCCATGAATTGAAAATAATCACAAACCCTCCTTTATGTGGAGTTCCTTGAGAACAGTGACTTTCTAAGTTTTTCTATTTGTATCCTCAGTGCTTATCATAGTGGCCAATATATAGTAAGCAGTCAATGAATGCTTTCCCATTCCATTCTATTCCATTCCATTCCATAGCTATTGTGAGAGGTCTCCCAGACAGTCATCTACCACCCTTGCCCTTTCCCATTCCAGGACATTGTTCAATGATCCCAGCAGAGCTGGTACCATTCCAAGATAAAAAAGTTTCTACAACCAAAAAGCATGTGCTGCTAATATCAATATAGTACCCTGAAGTGCACAAATGGGAGGTTTAGTGTGAGAACTCCTCATTAGAAGACCTTAGAGGCCATCTCATCCAACTGCTCCCAAAAGCATGAATGCTCAGGGATTAGACTTGTCCCTGGTTGGTCACAGAGCAGAACCAGAAGCAATGGGTGGAAGACGTAGGATAATAGGAAGAACATCCCAAGATTTGGAGCTATTCAAGGGCAAAATGGATATCTTCAAGAGGCAATGGATTGCCCCTTACTGGAGACCTTTAAGCAAAGGCTGGATAACCACTTTTTAGTTATATTTCATAGGAGATTGTCTGTCAGGCATGGGTTGCACCAGATGGCCACTGAGGTCCCTTCTGACTCTAAGATGCCATGACTGGGGGAAGCCTGGACTGTTTCCTGTACACTGCCTTCACAGAATGAAGGCACAGAGCAGGTTGAAATCAGTATGGACAGAGGGATCACCCATACCAGTGAAATCACAGATTTGGGGAAGTAATTGAATCCTGAGAAGAAACTTCTAAAATGGTTTAAGTAATGAATACGTGCTTTCCCATTTGAAATCAGAGCAGGTCTGCCAAGAGGTCAAGCAAAAAATGTAGCCATTCTTCATAGTTCTGATGATAGTGATAGTACCTCTAAGAGCTGAGGGAAGGGTGTTTTATTACAACTTGTCAGGTTTTCCAGGTAATCCAGGGTTCCATCTTCAGCTAGACATGTGACTATCCTCTCAGAAGAATTTGTTCTCCATGTGGGATTGGATTGGACAAAGGTGGACACCTCATCTGTAGCATACACTGGGGCTGAACGGAAATCTCCCTGCTGGAATGGAGCCTTGAGACCTCAGGTCTTAGCCCTTGCTTTCCAGCCTTTAACCTGGGCTCAATTAGTCTAACACAAATGTCGAACCCATTCCTAAAATGGATCCCCCACTATAACACATCCAACAAATGGTCGCATACCCTCCACTCAATGACCTCCAGTGACAGGCAGCCCATTCTACTCTGAGATAGCTCTCATTATCAGACCCCTTCCCTGAAATCGCCAACCTACAACTTCCATCCATTGTGGCTAGTGGTCCTCTGAGACCAAACAGAAAAAGCCTAATATTCTAGTACCTATGCTTCCAGGGAGGAATTAAAGAGGACCCTCAAATTCTGCCAGTTCTTAGATTCCATGATGCTAGAATTCTCCAGGCTTCTCTCTTGGCCAGGTCAGGGAGAGCTTCAAGGTAGCCATTTTGGCAGCACAGAATGAACTTCTGGGAGTGCACAGACAAGAGGAGCAATGGATGGGCAGGCCACAGATAGTACAGATTATGGAAGGAGCATTAATATGCATCAAATATACAGCCTCCTTGAAATATCTGGGTATTTTTAAAGGCTCCATCTGTAGGGTGATGGCACCCTGGCACATGCCCCCCATGACTCCTTGGTGACCTGGATTTCTGGCTTTTCTGAGTTGTCTTTCCGGAAGTCAGGAACAGATCGTCCTTCCCTGGGCATTGGCCTCAGGATCTAACAACCTTAGGTAAAGCTATACTTAGGTATAGATAAGGGAGAGAAAGTATCCTTGTTTGCTTTCCCAGAATCTCCATTACTATTTTTATTTCTGGTGGGGTTTTTTTTCCTTTTTGGAGCAGGGAAGGCAGGGTAATTGGGATTAAGTGACTTGCCCGTGGTCACAGTGCTAGTATGTGTTAAATGTCTAAGCTTGCATTTGAACTCAGGTCCTCCTGACTCCAGGGTCAGAGCTTTATTCACTGAGTCACCTAGCTGCCCTAAGAATCCCTATTACTAATGGGGAATTGGTATGGTACAGTGGAAATAGGAGAGGATTTGAGATTCAGAGGATGTAAGTTCAAATCCCACTCTTACACTTACTACCTATGTGACCTTGGGTGAAGCACCTAACTTGTCTGGGTTAAGTTTTCTTGGCTATAAAATGACTGGGAGACCTCAAAGGCGTCTTTCATCTCTAGTCTATGACCCTAATGACTTGTGTTCTTACTCTCGTATTCTGGGCAGGTCACTCCTCGGAAAATGGAATGCGCCAATGTCGATTTAGAACTTGTCACTCACTCCCAGGAG